>CABFOW010001519.1:126155-143342 GCA_902141385.1 Timema californicum
ATCTCCGCAAATACTTGTGATACTAAATAACTGATAATTGCAAAATTGTAATACTATTAAAAATAAAAATAAAACTTTTATTTGAAATATATTTGTATAAAATCAATAGTTTTTGAGAAATTGGTAAATATATTAATACAATTTTGTGAGTTTTAGTTGTAGAGAAATACTACTTAAACTTTAACGCAATAATTCTCAAATGTCATAGAGTTAGTAAAGAAGTAAGTCTCTCAAAAAGTTGATGCCCTTTTTACTTTAACTTCTTAGGGGAAATGTTTGTACAATGATTTATCTATATAATTTTAGACTCAATAGTCAATATTTACCAATTTTAATGGTCAAAATTTTTAAATTAAGAATTTTAATCCTTTACAAATAAAATCATAACATTTTAAACCGGGAGTAAAAAGTTGTTTTACGTAAGTAGGACGAATTTTGAATAAAAATATCTCCGTTTTTAGACAATGGAACGAGAAAGTCAATACGGAGCTCCGTACCATTTATTTTCTGTGTAACTTGATTACCAAGGAAAAATAGATACTTTAAACCCAAGGATAAGTGGAAATATTTCAACTTTTAATTCAAAGATAAATGTTAACGTAACGATAAGAACATGGAAGGCACGAGGTCTACTGTTCACAGAACTATAGTACATACTATAGTACATACTATAATAACGATAAGAACACAGAGAGAGTGAGGACTACTGTTCAAAGAACTACTAATTTAAAGTCTGGTCAGACGGTTTCACTGGTTTCAATTTCCCTGTCTTTTTCTACTGAGATACAGTTAATTTCTTATCGTTCACTTCTACATTAATTTTAAATTCTGTTTGGACCATTCCACCTTAATCTTAAGCTAAATTTCTATGGTTATTTTATTAAATGAATAATAATACATCAATATAATGTTCACTATTGAGATCGACAGACGGGCGAATGCATCTCGGAGAGTAGTTGGATGTATGTGGACTATTGCAAAGAATGAAGTAGTGTTGAAAGATGTCAGGATATAAAAGTGTGTTAACACCAACATTGTTGAATGGATGTGAAGCGTGGGTTTGTCAGGAGGAACACAAGAGCAAGGAGAATGCGAGATATCTAGGAAATGTATGTGGAAAAACCCGTATGGACAGAGTCAGTGATGAATGGGAGCTGAAGGAGTGAGGTTTGAAAGAAAATCCAATAAGTCAATGTAAAAGCAGCGTCTTACGTTGGTTTAGACATGTTGAGAGGATGAGCGTGGATCGAGTGAATAAACAAATATATGAAGGTAGAGTGTGTGGATCAAAAATAAGGGGGAGGTCATGTAATACGTGATTAAATGTAGTAGGTGAGTGTGTAAAAAGGAGAGATATTAAGGGTTTTAATAATAAAAGAGCCTGTATGACTCGGTGCACGGATGTTGTTGAAGAGATGTGAGAAGTGCGGAGAAAATTGCTGAGGATGGATTAAGGACGGAGTTGGTTTTTTTAGCTGTATGCGTCTCGAGTATCCCTCAAGGGAACGGCATAGTTAGGTATGTACAGAAGCCCCGTGGGTTCTTTGGTGTTGACTGACAGCTCACAGATGACAGCTGACGGCTTTGAAAAGTTACCAGACAAAATTATGTATCCCTACGCCGAACCATGTGATCTGCAAAAACATGTGTTTAGCAGCTGTCACTTCTGACGGTCAAAATTAAGGTATATACCTAAATGGTGACTGTCAGAAGTCAGCTGTGAGCTGTCAGTCAGCACCAAAGAAGCCGTGGGGCTACTGTATGTATGTATTAATATGTCCAACAATTCAACCTTTCCTGCCAAAAAGCGGCATGACCAGCTCGTCTTGTAGACGTTTCCCGAGTGTCTTAACAAACCCCAACACAAAATGTATTTTAACAAAAGAAATCCCGGCCATACTTTCGAAAGGTCCCAATTTCCTTATTTTACAATAACAGGGATAAAAGCTATCTTCTTCCTGACAAAGGTTTGTGTATGCAACTTTTCTCTTAACAATTGTATTAACTTTTTTTTTTTCATGTAGTTCTCCAGATATAATTTCTCTTCAACTTTGTGGCCCTCCCAAAGTTGCTGGTGCATGCGTATTGCAAGTTATACCTATTCTATACTCTATATTGTTCAATCCTCGGTCCCGGCACATATTTATCTGATTACCAAACCCTTCCTTCACCTCTGACAAGACATCTTGTGAATGTGGGGAATGCCAGGCCTCCACCGTGGTTCGGAACCCACGTTAAACTGTAGGTCCTCCATTTCATCTCACAATGACCCTACAATTACACATTAGCGTAAGTGCGTATAGCCCGAACGGGTAGTAAGACGCGGTGCTAATAATAATATACTTTATATCTAAAATAAAAATAACGTTCCCAGGTCACGTGTTCTTATAACCGGGTCTCATGTGGTTAGCCCTAAATCTGGCCTTTACTATTCACTCTTTATCATAAAATTTTATATATAGGCCTATATATTTAAATTTTACTTTCTCCCTAATTTGTGTTAATGTGTACCCTCGGGGGTGCGCGTACCCCAAGTTGAATATCACTTCAATACCTTCATCCTACATTCCAATAGTATTGATTTCACGTAGACTATATCAATACTAACTTAACTACGACCTGCTTCGGTGGCCGCATGGTGTAAGGCGTCAATATCGTGTTAGATGACAGGGAGATCGGGATTTGAATCCCAGTCGTATGCACTGATGATGGTTTTCAACTCTCTCTACACGCAAATTCAGGTACACTTGTTATAAATTTAACCTTCCTCATCCCTAACTCATTAACGTAATTAGTACAAGTGCGTATAGTAGGGACGGATAGTAAGACGCGGGGATTAAAAAAAAAATTAACCGTTTACTTCTATAGGTCTACTATACCCGCTTCGGTGGCCATATGGTGTAAGGCGTCACTCTCACAATAGACTGAACTGCTGATGAAGGGATAGATAATATCGGGTATCGAGTCCCGGTCCGGTGTGCTGAGGGTAGCGTTCTGTAAATTGTTTCCACTCTCCGTCCACGAAAATGCGAGTACATTTCCTCTAAATGTATCTTTTCTTATACCTAAAACACTAGAGTACAGTACATATTATGCGTATAACCTGAAGGGGTAGTAATGTGTGGTTATATAGAAAACTGTTGTTGTTTTTCCTTTTGAAACATATTTAGAAACTTAAAAACAATACAAAAATAAAATATCCATCATGACAAAAAAAAAGTTACTAGATTTATATTTTACTAGACCCCCTCCCCCCCTTCCGCATTATTATTTTCAACAAACATATTGAAGAATCATAATCAACTCTACCATAAAATATGAGTGACTATCGACATTTTTATGAGGAATAAATTAAATTTTCAAACTAAAATATAGCCTATGTTAGTCGCTGATAATGTAGCTTTATATTGGTGAAATAATTTTTAAAATCGGTCGAGTAGTTTTTGAGTTTATCCATTACAAACAAAAAAAAACCTCTTTCCTCTTTATAATATTAGTGTAGATTAAACGAAATTGACACCGTCTGTTAGATGAAGCATCTCTTGCCGCGTGTGTGTATATATATATATATATACATATATATACATATATATATATATACATATATATATATATATATATATATATATATATATATATATATATACACAGACACACACACACAGACACAGAATGTTCGGAAACTCAACGCCCAAACTGCACATATAACTTGTTTGAACCAAAAGTAATACAAAATCCCTGTACACTTACATCCGACAAACTCTGCTAATACCACTAAATTGTGTCTAAAATTTCGGCGTACAGCGCCGGGAGAGCAAAGCTGTTCAAGCATGCGTGTACAACAGGTTGCATAGGAGCTAGCCGCGCGGCACTACACATGTAATAATGGCAAGCACTTTCTGTGACGTAGGACAGTCAATGATGACCCTCAGTACTTATTCACGTTTCTAGATGGACCGGTGTGTTGGTTACTATTAACTGTGGTATGTTCTGCTGCCGTGCTCCAAGATGTCGAGGTAGTGCAGCGCCGCGCGCCTAGCTCCTATGCAACCTGTTGTACAAGCATGCTTGAACAGCTTTGCTCTCCCGGCGGTCTACGCCGAGACTTTGGACACAATTTAACGGTATTAGCATATCTTTCCGGATGTAAGTATAAAGTTATTTTGTATTACTTCTGGTTCAAACAAACTATATGTGCAGTTTGGGCGCCGAGTTTCCGAACATTCTGTATGTATACATATTTGGTGACGCCAATAAGTGTCACCCAGTGTCGGTCCAGCTCTCCCATAATACCACGTGACGTAGTCTGGAATGGTATGACCAATGTCAAACACGTCTTGATTGGGTCAATTAATACGTCGGCCCTAATAACATTAGTTCGATCCATATCGGTCTTTAACATAATGTTACAAATTGGCGTTAATCAGTTGGCAGTCTGCGGTTTAAAATGGGATGACTTTGATGACCTAGAAATTATCTAAAAAAAAAAAAAAAAA
The DNA here is from genome assembly GCA_902141385.1 of Timema californicum. Taxonomy (NCBI): domain Eukaryota; kingdom Metazoa; phylum Arthropoda; class Insecta; order Phasmatodea; family Timematidae; genus Timema; species Timema californicum. Next base: position 130,652 of record CABFOW010001519.1, read on the forward strand.
AATGACCTATGAAATTACCTGAAAATTTTAAATAATTTATTTTTAAAAGTATCTAAAAATACGAACAAAAATTCGTATTGAATGTATACGACTAAGTTAAACACGCGCTTTACAGACGAACGAAGGGTGGGTATACAAGTGAAAAGGGGAGATAGCCCACTTTTAACTCAAATTGAACTAGTGCTGCCATCTGTTAGAGTATCGTGAGACCTCTGCTGTTGAACACTTTCCACTAATTGGTATATTATTGTTTCGAATGGGTGGCCTGGTGGTCTAGGGGGTAACGTGTCGGACTTCTGTGCTGGCGGCCGGGGTTCAATCATCGGTCCCGGCACAGATTTATCTGACTACCAAACCCTTCCATCACCTCTGACAAGACATCTTGTGAATGTGGGGAATGCCAGGCCTCCACCGTGGTTCGGATTCCACGACCCTACCATTACACATTAGCGTAAGTGCGTATAACCCGAACGGGTAGTAAGACGCGGTGCTAATAATAATAATAACTATAATAATACAAGTATATGGTCAGCAGATTTAATAACAATCAGGAATAGATCTCTGGTGAAGAAAGTTTAAAATTTGGTACGCCAACTTCACTTGCTAAGATTTCACCAAATAATGACAAATTTCCAAATGTCATAATCCCAAATTGTGTATTTCTATAGTGTTTCGAAAAAAGATAAATCGGTCCCGCGTGCCTAAAGTTTGGACATGCTTGTTTTAGAAGTATTGTGGGACAGAAATATTTCCAAGATATTCACTTCACTCAACTTGATTTCTCTTGTCTATTTTTGTGACAACAATGGCCAATTATGATAGATATATTATAAAATAAATAAAAATCCAATGTATTTATTAAAAAATATTTGTATGAGATAATATCCCTCTTTTTCTTACATTTTCATAGGAAATATTGTTGGGGACTGGGGGTTGGGGGCGTTAATATAGTCACAACCTCCCTCCCCCAATTAAAAACAAGGGGGATCAAGCCCATTTTAGCCACCAAGTTGTGAAGTCCCCGAGAATTTAGCGGCAAAATTATATTTAAATTATGTAAAAGTCAGATTTATTTCATCACTGTGTTGCCTTCCCGTGCCAGTAATGGCTATCTGTGACCAACTATTTGGCCCAAGGTCACAAAAATACCTTTTCTCGTAGCTTCTAACTAGCTCAAAATTCAATATCACAATAACACTTTGAAATTTCCATCCTATCTTAACTAGCTCTAGTTTCCATCCTATCTTAACTAGCTCTAGTTTACACCCTATCTTAACTAGCTCTAGCTTCCATCCTATCTTAACTAGCTCTAGTTTCCATCCTATCTTAACTAGCTCTAGTTTCCATCACTATCTTATCTAGCTCTAGTTTCCATCCTATCTTAACTAGCTCAAGCTTCCATCCTATCTTAACTAGCTCTAGTTTCCATCCTATCTTAACTAGCTCTAGTTTACATCCTATCTTAACTAGCTCTAGCTTCCATCCTATCTTAACTAGCTCTAGTTTCCATCCTATCTTAACTAGCTCTAGCTTCCATCCTATCTTAAGGTGAATGCGCGTAATTTAAATAAAATAATACAGACTTCTATGCTGACGGCCGGGGTTCAATCCTCGGTCCCGGCACAGATTTATTTGATTACCAAACCCCTCCTTCACCTCTGACAAGACATCTTGTGAATGTGGGGAATGCCAGGTCTCCACCGTGGTTCGGATCCCACGTTAAACTGTTGGTCCTCCATTTCATCTCACAATCACCCTACCATTACACACTAGCGTAAGTGCGTATAACCCAAACGGGTAGTAAGACGCGGTGATAATAATAATAATAATAATAAAATAATAAGTTATTCAGCCTAATCTAGATAGCCCGCTCCGTAATCTAGATACTCTTAAAACCTAGTATGATATTTTATCAATGTTCAATCAATAATAATTAATAAAGGCGCCAATAATTCTTGACAGTGCGATTAGAAGTGTAAACACGTAGTACCATGTCTCGCTAGTTGAGATAATGAACTATTGGATGCTGGCAAATTCGGTGGCTACGTGGTCTAACGCGCTAATCTCGTGTTGGGCTAGACAGCCGACGACAGGGAGATCGGATTTCACTCACGGTCGGATGTTTTTCGCTAAATGGTTTTCCACTCTCCCTTCACGCAGATACGGGTCCATTTCCTCTTAATTAAGCCTTTCTAATCCCTAACCAATTAGTGTAATTAGTGCAGAGACGTATAACCTGAACAAGTAAGTAAGACGCGATGCTATTTTTTTTTATTTTTTTTATCCCCGCTTCCCATTTGGGCTATGTATTAATTAAGGTAATCTACAAGGTGAGATGAAGGTTGAATTTTAGTGGAAGTTCACCCGCATTTGCGTGAAGGGAGTGTGTAAAACCCCTATAGGCAAAACCGCCCTCAATACACCCGACCGGTATTTAGGTGATGCCTTAAGCCATTCGACCAAGGAGGCGGGGTAATAATAATAATAATAGTAATAATAATATTTAGCGCCGCGTCTTACTACCCGTTCGGGTTATACGCTTTAAGCACTAACTACGCTAATGGATTAGGAATTGGGTAGGGTTAATTAGAGGAAGTGAACCCGCATTTGCGTGGAGGGAGAGTGGAAAACCATTTAGGAAAAACCACCCCCGGTTCACCCGACACGAGATTCGAACCTCGATCTCCCCGTCCTCAGCGGTCGAGGTCAACACGACAAGCGCGTTAGCCAACTACGCCACCGAGGCGGGTGAGGCGGGTAGTAAGTTAATGCCTTAGATTTCCAAACCACTTGCATACAGTAATGGAAGCACCAATCAACATATACGGCCTAATTAGCTGCTGACGTCATAAACACGAGGTGATTATCACCCCGTGTTTCTTTCAGGTTCGCGACGGCCGCTAATTCAAGTCGAATGCTAACGACGTCAGAGAAGGGGAAGTACCTGCCACGCTCAATCGAACACCTTCTAACCTGATTAGACGTCGGTCGGTTTGCTATCGATCCTGGTGGTGGTATGTTTGACCTTGGAGTCACGTGGCCCACATCCGGACTTTACAGTCTATGAGCAGACCGTGAAACTGACGGGAAAAAAAAAAATGTTGGTCCCACCCACATTCTCCAAATAGGTTCAAATTTATTAAACAATCATTTATTTTTGGTATTTAACGTGCATTTTCTGAACTGACTGGTTATATCAGAACACGAGAATTTCTATGAGCGAGAGTGAAAGGGTCTTCCAATTTGGCCGGTAAAGATATTTTCACATATCTTCCAGGGTTATGCTAATGTGTTTTCATGCATATAGTAGCCCCATGGTTTCTTTGGTGCTGACTGACAGCTTTAAAAAGTTACCAGACCAAATTATGTATGCCTATGCCGAACCATAGGATCTACAAAAACATTTGTTTAGCAACTGTCACATCTGACAGTCAAAATTTAGGTATTAACCTAAATGTTGACTGTCAGAAGTCAGCTGTGAGCTGTCAGTCAGCACCAAAGAAGCCACGGGGCTACTGTATGTTGTCACTATAATGTATATACCTATTGGTAGAATCGAGATAAGGGGGTAGAGTTAGGTGGGTAGTTTGCAAAGGGAGCAGGGGGGGCTGATTCGCCTTGCGGCCCGTATTGATCAGTTAAAGTAAAAGTGGCCCTCATGCGTTAAAAGGTCGTGAATCTCTGGTCTAACGCGCTACTCTCGCAGTAGACTATATAGAATGCAGATGACGGGAAAACCGGGGCTATAATTCTGGTCGGGTGAACTGAGGTTGGTTTTTTCCAGAGTAGTCTTCCACTCTCTCTTTCCACGCAAATAAGGGTACATTCCTCTAAAATCCAACCTTATACTTCCCTAACATATTAGAGTGATTTAGTACATAGACGCAAAGCCTTAACGGGTAGTAAGACGTGGTGCTAATAATAATAATAATGTTATATTAATTTAGAGATAAAATCTATCGTCTACGTGAGGGGAAATGAAGGGATACTACTGTAAGAATGTGTGTGTGCAAACGTACAATTATTATTATTATTATTATTGTATAAAATGTATTTAATCTTTATAATGACTTACTATTATCGGCACTATTTTCTTTTTAAATTATTTGCCATCTCTTATCATGTTTGGATATAATACGCGTAGTACAATGACATGGGTATGTGTTTGTGTGCCTTAATGATTCTTCCCCCCTCCTCCCCCCTCTCTCTCTCACCTTAGTTAATTCTACTTTCCTCCTTTATTTTATTTTAACATGTCCATAAATGTACACTTATTTATGTGGGCAATATTTTATTATTATTATTATTATTGTACAGATATTATAAACTAATCTTTAGCACTTGGTATTAAATGTATGTTCTTTACTATTATTATTATTATTATTATTATTATTATTATTATTATTATTAGCACCGCGTCTTACTACCCGTTTGGGTTATACGCACTTACGCTAATGTGTAATGGTAGGGTGATTGTGAGATGAAATGAAGGACCTACAGTTTAACGTGAGATCCGAACCACGGTGGAGGCCTGGCATTCCCCACATTCACAAGATATCTTGTCAGAGGTGAAGGAAGGTGTTTGGTAATCATATAAATCTGTGCCGAGACCGAGGATTGAACCCCGGACCACCAGCACAGAAGTCTGACACCTTACCCCTAGACCGCCAGGTCACCGTGTTCTTTATTATTAAGTGGGTTAAGTATAAGGAAAGGCACCGGCCTTAGCTTTCTCCAAATAAATTTATTATTATTAACGTATTTATTTAACGGATTAATAGTGGTGGGAGGGGAATGGGGAAAACCCTACAAAGCCGATCGAGTGAACAATGCCCTCGCAAATCCCACGGGCAAGAGGAAGAGACGGGAAACCGAGATTCACCCTGTCGGACTCCCGCTACACTCGCCGAGCATGCGGGTTGCCTAGCTCCTGTCGTTTCGGGGGCTCGTGATGCGCGGGGCACATACCGTGTCTTGAACCGGATAATTGCAATTCGTTTTTAGCACCGCGTCTTACTTACTACCCGTTACGGTTATACGCTCATGTACTAATTACTCTAGTGGGTTATAGATGAGTAAGGTTGAATTTAAAGGAAGTTTACCCACGTTTGCGTGTAGTGTAAGTGGGAAAATATCTCGGAGGAAACCATTCTCGGTACACCCGACCGGGATTTGAACTCCAATTTTCACGTCATAGGCAGTCTAACCAAATGCACCGGCCACCTGAGTAGGTAAAATATCCTAATAGGGATTAGGAAGGTAGGAAATGTGCCAAAATTTGCGCTGAGAGAGTGGGAAGACATTCGTGCTGTAATGATATGGAGTTATACATCTCAATAATTTATTATTCACATATATATTCAAAATTACGGTATTTTAAATGAGAGCGGGTAGTAAGATTTATTTGTGTTTAGTTGTTAAGTTGCAAGGTATGTCGACATCCTTCTACGTCTCTGTTTAAAAAAACAACACAGTTTTGTGGACAGAAACGCACCTGGATGACCACACTTTTTTTTTTTGAAGCTTCGAGAAGGAAATGTCGCTAGATATACCCCTTTAGGGTAGGCATCTCTTCACTTTCCTTCCTGACGAGGAGCCGGGTAGTTGGAGTCTATGACATCTTAATCTGTGTTCTAAATCTCGCGTGTCGGGAATTATCATGCATATAAAGTAATAGTCAGGCTTTTATTAAAATCTACAACGTGAGGAATATCTAGCAAAAAAACTGTTTATATACTTAAAATTAAAATAAATATAGAATATCAGAACTTTTAATTTATAAAATAAGACATTATCCCGTTTTATTATTATTATTAGCACCGCGTCTTACTACCTGTTCGGGTTGTACGCACTTACACTAATGTGTAGTTGTGGGGTGATTGTGATATGAAATGGAGGACCTACAGTTTAACGTGGAATCCGAACCACGTTGGAGGCCTGGCATTCCCCACATTCACAAGATGTCTTGTCAGAGGTGAAGGACGGATTTGGTAATCAGATAAATCTGTGCCGGGACCGAGGATTGAACCCCGGACCCCCAGCACAGAAGTCTGACACCTTACCCCTAGATCACCAGGTCACCGTTGTTAATTAATATAATACAGAACAGCAAACTTGGAGCCAATTCAATCGTTATATCAAATGTCACCCTAATGGTGGCGAACAAACTTTTATTTATCAGGCTAGCTCTTTTAAACGTTACAATGCTTGGGACCCAGGACCGGGATTCGAACCCCAATCTCCGTCAATCCAGTTCCACACGAAAGTGACACGTTAGACCGTTCGAGCACCGATACTTTTTATTTAAGCTTTCACTATAATTATTGGTGATCTCGCCCCCCCCCCTGTGACTGGTGTATGTTGGCCAAATGAAGAGTTCTACTCTCTGTTACATCATTCATTGACCTTGACATTCAGACAATGAATACAAATTCAAACCATCCTCTCGAACTATCAAACTTGGCTAAATGGTTCAATTACTCGAGAACCCCCGACATGACCTCGTCGAAACCCGGTGGCCGAATAGTCTAAGGCGTCACTCTCGTGTTAGACTAGACTGCTGATTGAAGAGAGATCAAGGTTCGAATCCCGGTCGGCTGTACTAAGAGTGTTTTTTTTCCTGAATGGTTTTATACTCTCTTGCTACGAAAATGCGGGTTAACTTCATCGAAATATAACTTTCCTTATTTCTAAAAGCATCAGCGTGATTAGTGTATAAGCGTACAACCCGAACGATAGTAAGACGCGGTTCTAAAAATACATAAATGATTAAAATTAGTTTTTGATCATGAAGAAGCATTTTTTTAATAATATATTTTTTAAATCGTCTAAAATTCGGGGGGCTATTTGGTTAATTCACGAAAATGTCCTCTAGGAGTCTTCCTGCCAGGATTAAGATTAAAAAAAGTCCGCGATAGAAAATGTTTATTTAGAATATGAAACAAGAAAATGTTAATTTTGAAATGCAAGTTATTGTGCGCAAAGAGAATAGGGAGTGTGAATACTCGTCAGAGGAAGAGGGGAAGTGTTATCAGCAGTATAAACAAGAGGCCTCAAAGGGTGAGCTACTCACTTTATTCCCCCATATTTCTCTCTCGTACAGGGGTGTATAAACTTTCTTGTGATTATTAAAATTAGCACTATATCCCTCAGGACCCAATACTCGTGAGTTCGAACCCAGCCAGGGTCGACGGATGTTTACTGAGCTATAAAAATCCGTAGCACAACTTCCTTCGGAGGGGAAGTAAAGCCACCGGTCCTATGTAGATTGTGGTATGCGAAAGAACCCTGAAAGGTATGTGAAAATACCTTTATCGTAAAAATTGGTAGGCACTTTCGCTCTAGCTCATAACAATTCTTGTGTGCAGCTGGTTCATAAAGTTCACGTCAAATGGTTTTCTTTTTAAATTATTTGCTATCCCCATCATATTTAGATATGTTATGCGTCTAAGTGTGATAAGGCAGGTACGTTAAGCTAAGAGGCTACCTGCTTTAAAAAATATAGCCTCACATTAACTACAGTAGCCACATGGCTTCTTTGGTGCTGACTGACAGCTCACAGCTGACTTCTGACAGTCAACATTTAGGTATATACAGTAGCCCCATGGCTTCTTTGGTGCTGACTGACAGCTCACAGCTGACTTCTGACAGTCAACATTTAGGTATATACAGTAGCCCCGTGACTTCTTTGGTGCTGACTGACAGCTCACAGCTCACTTCTGACAGTCAACATTTAGGTATATACCTACATTTTGAATGTCAGAAGTGACAGCTGCTAAGCACATGTTTTTGCAGATCATATGGTTCGGTGTAGGGATACATAATTTGGTCTGGTAACTTTTCAAAGCTGTCAGTTGTCAGTTAGCACCAAATAAGTCATGAGGCTACTGTAATTAGGCGTCGTCGTTAAGAGAATAATGTATTTTAGCAACAACAAGAAAATATGTTTCTCTTAGCGATGAGATTGTAAGATGCAGGTATTTTATTGACACCCCTGCCTTTAGTCTGCAAGTAGCGTACGTCACACCCACGTGACATTGTTCTTGACATCAGACGTGGGAAGACTTGATACAGTAAGCAGCCAGTTTCGATCAGTTTTCCTCTTTGGATTGAAATGTAAATATTTGAATCCATAGAGGAAACTGTCGGTGTCTCTAAAAATAGCAATATTTTAAATTGTTGTGCCAACGTTTTCAGAGAAACCATCGAGTGTGGTTGCACGGTTAGTTTGTCTGACTGAACTAAGGGGTAGGAGTTTGACCCTCCTCACCCTACTTTGTACAAATAATGGATTTTCTGTCCTCTCTCCAGGTGAATGTTTGTGTAGTTTCTATTACTAATACTTTTCATCTTGTAGACAAACACATCCCCGAAACTAAACATTTATTTAATAGTTTTTTTTAAATAGAAATTTATACCCCGCACTGGTGGTCATGCTATAAGGTGTCAGTTTCACAATATACGGGAGTTTGAGGTTTCAATCTCAGCCGGGGGAGCACGTGTAAGCATTGTCTGTTGTTTCCCTATCGTCCCTCCACGCTAATTCAGGTGCATTTCCTTTATCAACCCTTCTCATCCCTATTTCATAAACTAAGCCGTTGAATGACCGTTCTGGGAGAACGTCAAATAACTAAAAACATACGACTAGCAACAAATAGTTGGAAATTCCTAGTACGCCACCATCTGGTCTCGACAAGGATTCGAACTAGTTTCTCCCAGAGATCAGCGCCTTCAGTTTGACACTCTTGACCACGGCCTTACAAATAGTTACCAGGTGACCTGGGGGTCTAGGGGTAAGGTGTCAGACTTCTGTGCTGGAGGTCCGGGGCTCAATCCTCGGTCCCGGCAAAGATTTATCTGATTACCAAACCCTTCCTTCACCTCTGACAAGACATCTTGTGAATGTGGGGAATGCCAAGCCTCCACCGTGGTTCGGATCCCACGTTAAACTGTAGGTCCTCCATTTCATCTCACAATCACCCTACCATTACACATTAGCGTAAGTGCGTATAACCCGAACGGGTAGTAAGAAGCGGTGATAATAATAATAATAATAAATAGTTACCACAGCTTGATTTTAATACGAATACATATTTGGAAGGCGATTTTTAATGTCAGAATCCGGTAGGAAAAAAAGACCTTGCAGAAGAATATTCGTAAGAAAATCGGGCTAAAGAAATGTTATGTTGATATGAACACGGGAATTGAAACCGGGACTTTTCACTCGGTGCGCCAATGCCTTACCACTGAGCTATCGTCCCGTGTTCAGGGTCCTTCTACTCACTTTCATAGTTTTAAGGCAGATACTGTGATGGACGTGTGATGTGGACTCATCTGCTACTTGTGCTTTCATTCAACAAGGGGTGGAGAATTGGCGACAAAGTTCCTGGGTTAAATTCCCATACCCGGGTGTTTTATTAGTATTGCTGGGTGTTCTGTCTTTCGACAGGTACCTGCCCTGTCTATATTAAATCTTCCAGCATATATTTTTTATCAGCAGTTGCCTATTTTAGATTCTAAAACGTCATTTTTTTAAACTTATTTGAGTTCATCCAAAAGTTGCATTCGTCGTGTTCCTAGACCCTTTTTTTTTACATCCATTACTCTCTCCAGCCTGTGGTCAGTTTTTTATTCAAGCCATGTATCTCCCACTACCGGCCTGCTAGGCCTGTCGTAGCTTTATATACCTTATTACCTAACTCAAGACTAGGACAGACACAACCTCCAGTCCCCTGACTGTTAGCTCATCACTGTGAAAGGATAAACCCACATCTCACCAATGATATTTTTCTTCCCATGCCGGGAATCTAACCCGGGACCCTTAGCTCTATATACAGACACGCCACCGACTAAACTAAGGTGTCGGTATTAATTCAACCAACATTTAAAAAATCTAAATGTGTTCTCCTCCGCGCGGATATATCCGCACCAACGTTCATTTCCTCCGGTCATGTTTGTCAAACTTGCGGCCCGCGGACATTTTGATTATAAAATGTGGTCCATCGCATCAAATACAGCATCCGGGACTGTGACATTTGGAAATGGGTCATTATTTGGGGAAATCTAGCAATTGAGATCGATGTACTGGCCAGAGATTGATTCCCCAAAAAAATTGTTAAATTTGCTCATCAAATATGTGCAATGTTTGGCAAAACATAAGTGAGCAAAGAGTTGTTCTCTCATGCACATGAAGATCGCAACCATAACAATGTAAATTTTAATATGGGGGAGGGGGGGGTGTGTGTTACCGTGAAGTTGGCTCCCTCAATGTAAACATACATTTGTGAGCCTATCAAAATGGAAAAAAATGATTAATTTTTTTTTTTGCGGAACAATCCAGAACAAAAGATTGCAATCATAAATAAAAATTTAAATTTTTTTTAAAGTGGGGGGGAGGGGCAACTTCAAGGATGTAAAATACTTTTTTCCTGATCCTTACCCCGTTAGAATATATATATGCATATAACCTGAACAGGTAGTAAGACGCGGTGATAGAAAATAAACCTCTCTTGTTGCCTTGAACAAACTGGACAGGGAAACTACGTCACACACACACACACACACAGAGGCCATTGTGACCAACAACAATAGAGAGGAAGGTCAAGGTTTAAATTTGACCGCCAGGAGAAAATGTCAAGTGCAGACGGGGAAGTAATGAAAATTTAGGGTCTTATAGAACCTAAACAGCGGTTCTCAAAAGCTACGTGGGACCAATAAATAATACAACCCTTTAAATGAGTGGTTCCCAAACTGTGGGCCACCAGCCGATTTATTCCTGGGTCACGAACAGTTTTTTGTAATTATTTGAAAATAGGGAAGTTATGAAAAAAAAAGGAGGGGAAAGTGAAAAAAAAAAACTATTTAAAAATTAAAATACAATTTCGAAACAAACTACAATAATTGTTAAATTCTTGATACCTGTAAATGATTTGCAATCGAAGTGTGAACTTAAACGATGACGTCATCAAAAGGAACCGGAAACAAGTTGATTCTTGACACATACCTCATTGTGGTAAATAGATCAGTTTTTTTGTTACTATATATTCAGTTCAATTAATATCCATTAAAGTTATTATTATTATTAGCACCGCGTCTTACTACCCGTTCGGGTTGTACGCACTTACGCTAATGTGTAATGGTAGGGTGATTGTGAGATGAAATGGAGGACCTACAGTTTAACGTGGAATCCGAACCACGGNTGATTGTGAGATGAAATGGAGGACCTACAGTTTAACGTGGAATCCGAACCACGGTGGAGGCCTGGGATTCCCCACATTCACATCCATTAAAGTTAAGTGGGTCACTAAAGTTTGTCGTTCTAAAAATTGGGCTGCGGTTCTAAAATGTTCGGGAGACGCTGGCCTAAATTTAAACTTTCAATGGAAATATGATTGCTCTGTACAGCTGAATGTAGGTTAAAATATACATTAAAAAAGTCAGAATTGTATACAATTTTGCTTGCAATGAATAAGTAAATGCCTGTTAGACTTTTTATTTATTTATTTACTTATCTTATGTATTTACGTGCACTTTCTGAAACGACTGATTATATTAGCACACAAGAATTTCTATGAACGAGAGCGAAAAGTAACACCAATTTTGCCGGAAAAAGTATTTTTGTGGGTTATTGTACATGCCACATGGGACTGACATGGGACCGATGACTTTACCTCCCCTCTGAAGAAAGTTCTACCACAGATGTTTATCGCTCAAGAAAAATCCATCCACCCCAGCCGGGTTAGAACCCACGATCACAGGGTTCTGAGGCGAGCAATTTACATCAAGACCAGCGAGATTGACTTATTGGAAATAATAAATATGCCTGCTATTCCATTTATTTATTTTCACACCGCGTCTTACTACCCCTTCGGGTTATACGCTTTTAAGTACTAATTACGCTAATGGATTAGGAACTTGGAAGATTGAATTAGAGGAATTGAACCTGCATTTGCGTGGAGGGAGAGTGAAAAACCATTTAGGAAAAACCACCCCCAGTTCACCCGACCGAGATTCGAACCTACGATCTCCCCCGTCCTCGGCGGTCGAGCTCAACACGACAAGCGCGCTAGCCAACTACGCCACCGAGGCGGGTGTCTCATAAGTGATTTTGATTAAAATAAAAACTACATTTCTTAAAAATATATTAAATAAAAGAACAGTTTTATGAAACCAAATAAAACTGCTGAAAACTTACAAATAAATATAATGAAATTATTTTTTCATGATAAAAACATGATACAAAAAAAAATATACACGTAATAAAATGTGATTAAATTAATATTTCAATGTCTAGTTACCGTCCATTCATATAATTAGATTTATTTCACTAGTTTTCACACCACTTTAAAATGTTGTGAATGCTCACTGAGTGACCTCTATACGAACTGACGTGTCGGATAAAAAATAAAACAGCTGATGGTCAGTTTGGTTGGCAAGTTTATTTGTCCCTCGTTAACTTCTCATCTTCACTCGTATATCAATCTTCAACTCCTTGGTGCAGCTTGTGATCGTCTACCAGCAAGGTCGTCCTAGAAACACAAGGAAACGACCTATTACCAATGTCCTCGGGTGTTTGGAGCGTAGGCTTACATTTCACACCCAAACACACACCCATGGCGCACCCAGGTACAGCAGCCCTGTGGCTTCTTTGGTGCTGACAGCTCACAGCTGACTTCTGACAGTCAACATTTAG
>CABFOW010001520.1:0-84493 GCA_902141385.1 Timema californicum
TCAAGAGGATGCACTTCGCCAGGATTACTGGACGAGAAACATCCCGTAGAGCTCTTTTTCCACCACATGGAGGCACTCTGCCAGTATTACTGGACAAGGAACATCGCGTAGGACTCTCGTCCCGCCAAGAGGATGCACTCTGCCAGGGTTACTGGACGAAAAACATCCCGTAGAGCTCTTGTCCCACCACAAGGATGCACTCTTCCAGGATTACTGGACGAGGAAAATCCCGTAGAGCTCGTGTCCCACCACAAGGAGGCACACCGCCAGGATTACTGGACGAGGAACATCCCGTAGTGCTCTTGTCCCACCACAAGGAGGCACTTTGCCAGGATTACTGGACGAGGAAAATCTCGTAGAGCTCTTGTCCCGCCACAAGGAGGCACTCTGCCAGGATTACTGGACGAGGAACATACCGTAGGGCTCTCGTCCCGCCACAAGGAGGCACTCTGCCAGTATTATGGGACGAGGAACATCCCGTAGGGCTCTCGTCCCGCCACAAGGAGGCACTCTGCCATTATTATGGGACGAGGAACATCCCGTAGGGCTCTCGTCCCGCCACGAGGAGGCACTCTGCCAGGATTACTGGACGAGGAACATCCCGTAGGACTCTCGTCCCGCCACGAGGATGCACTCCACCAGGATTACCGGACGAGGAACATCCCGTAGGACTCTTGTCTCGCCACGAGAGTGAGCACATCTCAAACCCTTGAGCTCCATGGCCCAAACCCGGCACTTCTCCCAATGGATAATAATGAAAAATATGTTTTATATTCTGAAACACTATTCCTACCATGTTTCTACAGTACGTAATTTGTTCCACGCTGAGTCAACAGTAATAATCTATAGTGAGCACTTGCTTGGTCCGACCCTTTTACTTCCATTTCTCTTCAAATAATCACTTTGGATTTGAAGCTGCAGCCTCATATTGACACTTTGTAGATGTAGTTTGATTATTTTTTATATTCATAATTACTGAGAAGGTGGATGATGATTAACTTATTTAGTACATGTATTTAATATATTTGACTTCTAATCAAATGATCTAATTATTTACATTAATCTGTTATTTAAATTATAATTAGTATTGTAATAATTATTATTTTAGTATGAAAAATTATCATAATAATAACTGACGTTTTTTCAAAGAAAACCTTTAATGATCGTGGGAAAAAAAATATCCCCATTTGAATATGGGTTTTGTACCTATGAGACCAGATTTGTTGAAATTGTCCTTACTTTTTACTTTCTCTCGACACCTCTGAGCGAAAGTACTGTGATCGTTTAGAAAAATCTAACTCAAGATTTTGATAAATGTTGACGTTTTATGGCCCCCTGAAATCCAAAAAGTTGTTTTCGCAATGCCATCTGTCTGTATGTCCGCCTGTCTATACCTAGGGCTATAGCCAAACTATTTTACAAATTGAGCTAAAACTTTGTATCTGGGGTTCTCCAGAGGGGTATTTTGAATGAGATATCTGACCCTAAATTTCAGGGTAGTTTACTAAAGGGTAAAAAGAGAAATAATAGATTTCCTCAAAATTCACTTTATATATTTTGGTTAAATTTTATATCTAGACACTGTTTATTACTATAAACAAGATGGCAGTTCTCATTTTATCGTGAAAATTAATTTGAGGGTACTTTACATAGTACTATTTTCCAATTTTATTAATTTCTCCACAACTATTTGAGAGGTAAAATAACTTATCATTGTAAAGTTGTAGTAATATTAAAGAGAACAATATTTTACTTGAAATTTATTTTGGTTAAACCATGATTTCTGAGCTTTAAGCTAATTATATACTTTTTAATTTATTTATTTGAAAATGAATTTGATTCTTATGCTCTTTGGTGTAACAGCGCTCCTAGTCACTAATACCATAAAGTATATTATTTCATCTATGATCTTTTGTGTAGTGCTTCTACAACAATGTATAGACCTATTATTTAGTCTCACAATAATACTATAAGTTTTTAGTAAATATATATTTTAAGATAAAAGTGGGAGAAAGTCTACAGAATGTACCGTACCATTTATTTTAATTGTTGTATATTTTTAATTTCTGATGTAGCCTATAAATGGTTTTAATTATACCTTCTATCTTAATTATAAAGTGGTCCATGCTAAATCAAGCTTTTACCTTTGGATCTATATTTTTAATTATTTTGATTATAAGAATATACCATGAATAATACTTATTATAATGAGCAAATTAGGATTGAAGTTTAAAATAACAAGCACGAACAAACAAGTACGATAGTAAATATTTCATATCACCTGTTTAGGTTCTTTAAAATTAAGTTATTAAATATTTGTTAATTTTACTTATTGATTTTACTAAGAGATCTCATTTCAATTTTGGTGTACGTGTATCTGGGGGGGGAGTTTATAATTATGATACCTTTCTATTTTTATGTTAATAACAGACAGGTTAGTTTCACCTAATTTTGTTTTTTGTTTCATTAGCTTAGATACTAGACTCCAATAATAGCAAAAAGACCTATATTTAAAGAAACACTAATAATGAAAATGTATCCTCTCTGAGAACATGATATGAGGATTAATTCCATGCAAGTGCATCAAGACTTGTAATAAGATTGGATTTCAACTTACTATGTGTGTGGAAGTGGCAGTTTTGGTGAAAACACCATTGCAGTGGGGAATGAATCCCAGCTCACCGAGTAAAGAGTTTACTATCCTTCAAATATCCTCAAAATTGCTGGTACCGATAGTAAGCTAAACTGTATAATTTCTGAGGCTAGGGATAGTAGTTTGTGGGGACCGGATTTTGCCTGTTTGTTTTTTCTTTTCCTTGATCGTAAAACATAGGCAGTTGAGATAAATATGCATTTAGTATTTTTACGAGTATAATTTATGTTAATTTTATAGCCCAGTGCCTATAGTAAAATTGTCTATTCTGTTGGTTTTTGTCTATTTTATGAATAAGTGCCTTAACACACTTATTCCGGCCTCGGCCTCTGTGTTCTTCGTACGGTAGGGCTTTTCTGTTGAAAAATAGAATCCAGTTTCTTAGGAATTGTAAGTTGTGGCACACTTGTTTGAAATAGGTTTGAAACTCTACACTTGATAAGTAGCTTCCAATGATCGTAAATTGGATGGAGGATAATGGGGGCAATTGCAGACATCTCGGGAGGAATCAGCATGCCGTTGCAAGAGAAAAGTTCAACTTCTTTAGAAATGGCAAATTAGGAATTATGTCAATTATGTTTATTTCCTTAAAAATCTATTATTTTGGCTGAATCCTATATTTTAATGCTTATTTAAACATCTTTGATGCCTAATAATCCGCTCCCTTGTAATAGGTCACTTACTTCTCAAAAAAATTGAACAAGATGTGAATAAAAATATTAAAATCGGAAACAAATATATGCACACGTATAAGCGTCCGTTTATTAAAAGTGTTAAGGCGTACTTAGTAAATCTCCATTTATTTTATTCAACCCGAATCTATGAGCAATTGGTAAAAGGAGTCAGTCTCGTATTGTTTGCAAGTGATGAGCTCAATATTTGAACTCCGGCAGGGTATAATGAGATGGTTTTCTTAATTAACCTTCCCCTATCTATTCATGAAAATGCAGACACTCTTAATATAAGCTCTATTTTTATTATTATGACCTAATTAGAAAATATATACAGATAGCCATGACGGATATAAAGATAATGTAGGGCATGTAAAATATCAAAGTTAATTCAAAGGCAGAGGTGGCTAAGCAGTCTAAATACCAAGCCAATAACAATCTTTCTGTTAAAAGTAATGATTTTAAAAGTTAAAATATCGGCCGTCGCATTTCTTAAAAACAAAATTAAGTGTATTGTCTATTTTTTATCACATGAATATTGTGGTTCATTTTATGGCACATAGTTTTTGCGCTAAAAATATAAACAAAATGCAAAATAAGATCATACAAATTAAAATTAAAAAATAATACATTTTAACATGGAATCACCATTTTGTTATTCTTATTATTCAAATTTGAACGTTAAACAAAACTTTTTTTTATGGAATACACCGTACAGAATTAAGAAAATTAATTATTGCACTGTCTACTTTAGCATCGCGTCTTACTACCCATTCAGCTTATACACTTGTGTACTTAATTGCAATTATGATTTTAGGGATTAGGGAGTTTATATTAATAGGAGGTGTATCAACACTTGCGTGGAGGGATAGTGGAAAACCATTTTGAATAAAATAGCCAAGGTATACCCGACCGAGATTCTAACCTCGATATTCCCGTCTAGCCTACTACAAGAGTAGTGCGTTAGACCACGCAGCCAGCAAAGTTTGTCAAAAGTTCATGATCAACCCTTGATATTGTTTAGTTAGTTATGACTTATGAGTAGCCGATATGATGTACTAATTATTCAAAATGGTTAGTAGTATATAGCTACAGCAATGTAAAAACTGTTACTACAAGTAATTGGTGCTTGGTATAATCCCGCTCCCGTTTTATCTACCAATACTGCCCTTGCCTCTCACTTTTCTCGAATAGGCAAGGAATCTACAGGTTTACA
This sequence comes from Timema californicum, assembly GCA_902141385.1. Classification (NCBI taxonomy): domain Eukaryota; kingdom Metazoa; phylum Arthropoda; class Insecta; order Phasmatodea; family Timematidae; genus Timema; species Timema californicum. The sequence goes on from CABFOW010001520.1 coordinate 4,541, forward strand.
GATTCACAACATTCCACCTCACCCTTTTCTTGCCCTTTTTTAAAAATTCAAACCAACGGTTCGAAATAAGACATGTTAAAACTAGCGACATCTATTGGCAAACATATTAACTACTAGTTCCCCACAACTACCACTCTACCCCGATAGCTGAAAAAAGAGCTCTACTACATCACATACTCTAAGTTGGCTCAGAAATATGCTTTTATATATATGTTTTTTTTTCAACGTCTATTTGTACCCCTGCTCTCCTCTAGCCAGTTAAGGTTTGGGGGAATCCCCCCAGCAGCCCAACATGATCTTGGCACCTCCTTCCAAGTTTACGGACATTTATCTCCTCGGACAATCATACGTCAGTTATTCAGCTATCGTAAAGCCTATATCCGGGTTCCAATAGCTGAATGTTCTCTAATTTTTCTCTTGCTGCTTTTCTTTTGTTCTGGTGGGGGTTAAGGTGGAGGGGGAAACAGTCACGACTCCTTTCCATCGACTGAATAAAAAAAACTAGACTCACACGCTCGATTGTTACATAGACAGAACCTAAATAGGTCGGACTGGTCATTGTGTGGGAGTTTTATTGGATCTGATACCAAAGATTGCTCAGGAGAGATTCTCTTTGTCCGTTACTGGCTTTGTTTCTTCCATTAAATAGTGTTCGTTTTCGATTCTCGTGTGGGTTAGTTTATTGCGGCAGCATTTGCAATACATCAATATTCCGGTGGCTTATTCATTAGATTTGTTAAAACCTTAGTCGTGATCTCTGATGCCAGTAGCAAACAATTCATATCAAATTAAGAGAAAATAATTGGGAGAGGAATTTTCTTGAATTTTTCTCTATTATTATTTTATTCCGATTTGAAAATGTTATTTTTCATTATCATGAGTGTGTTGACAATTAATAGCTTAATCTAGCTTGTCTATTTTTGCTGAATGCTGTGCACTACGTCTTAACAACCATCCGGAATATTCACTTATTTACACTAATGAGGTATACATGATGAAGATATCGTTCAAAGGAAATGCACCCAAATTTTCATGGAGGAAGAGTGAGGAAACTTTTGGGAGGAATAACACCTTGACACACTAAGACGGGATGTGAACTCAAACCTCTCCGTCATCAATAAACAAAATAAGGACAGATTGACAACCTTTTTCTCGTGTCCCTCAGTAGAACATAATGGGAAAGAAATGCGCCTGTGTTTTTCTGAAGAGGGTAGGATAATCCTAAATCCACGTTACCTGTTGGTGTATAAAGCTCCCGCCTCTCGGATCTAACTCAGCTTTATCCCCCAATGTAAAAGTAATACTAGGGAATTTTATAGCAGGTCCATTACTAGCGTTAAGCATTAAATCGGTTTGAGGTGGGATGGAAGGGGACGTGAGAAAAGGCCAATATTTTGCGGTTTGTGTGGCAACACTTTTTTTTATAGCAAAACATTTTTTTGACCAAAATAAATCAAATATTACTCCTGCACAAAAATAGAGTTTAATTTTTTTTGACATGGTGATATCAACAGCTGTTGAATATCTGTCATGAGCATGGTGGCATTAGTTGGAAAAAAAAATTAATAGAAAAAGTTTTCATTAAATTCCAGGACACACTTTACAGATATTCAAGGAATTTAGAGGTCATCATGTGAATAAATTAAATTCTCTGTTTATTTATTCTGGTTAAAAAAAGTTTTGCAATAAAAACTGCAAAACACTGGCTGTTCCTCTTATCCCTTCCATCCCACCTTAAGAGCAAAATATTGTCATCACGAAGGTGGCTTATTGCCGTTCCCTAAACTCCACATTAACGGAATGAAGTTTGACTTTAGTGGATATCTCAGATTTAATTATACTTGCAATGCTCATACCAAACAATTACACTGACACTAAAGCAACAAAACATGATTTGGTAACTCACACTTACCTCTAACAAAACCAGTACCGCATCTAGCACCTAGGACAGACAAAATGGCTGGGCTTGGGTAGTTGAGAGGGGGTGAGTCATACCCTGGGGTGGAACTCTCCAGAATGAGATGGCAAGGTATTTTTACTTTCTCACCCTCCAGTGCACCGAGTATATGATTCGAATCACAATCAATCTTCCATCAGTGCAGTGGTGTTATAATGCCTTAAAACAGGGTTCGCAAATTCACGGCTTGCTGGCCGCATCCGGCCCGCGAGACAAATCTGACCGGTCCACTTGTCGGCAACACTTTTATATTTATATCCACCTTGCAGTCATATACGCACACAAAAACTAGTAGTTTAATTCTAATGTTAACATAATTTTAAATAATAAAATACACCTAAAACTATTTCCCATTGTGCTTTTTTTTATTAATTTAAATACTTGATTGTGAGATTTTAGATTTACATAATTTAATAAATACTGCTTTGAGTATTTCGCTAACCCACATAAATATCTGGGATTTTTTCTTTTAAAACATTAAAAAAATCTATGAATGATTTTAAATACATGGCATAAAATAGCTAGTATAGATCTACATAAGTGTAAATACCCATTAAACGTCAGGCTTTTATGGTCAGTTTCTCGGTGTCAGGGGGGTTAAAGGTTCAAATTCCATCCAGTTGAGGGTGGTTCTATTAAGATGGTTCTCCTCATTTATTTCACTCAAATACAGCTACATTTCATCTAAATGATATCTTCATCATCTCTTGCCAACTAACGTGATTAAAATGTGCATAGTCATGACGGGTAGTAAGAGGCACTGCAAAAACAATTATTAAATTGCAACCAATCAAACATAATTCTACAAGCTGTAGCCAACCGAAACACGTTCCGAGTTTTTGAATCTGCTCCATCGAAGAATTTGAGTTTGAGACCACTTCCATGGGCAATATTGCCACTGGTATTAGGGATACTTCGCTCCAAAATAATTTCTGAGTACTTAAAAACATATTCTGAAATTCATATTTTATATTTGCAAATTTATAAATGCATCTGGACTTAATAAATACAAAATTTGTATCGGAAAGCAACTTACTAGCTCAACTTGGGCAGAACACTGACCATACAACGTAATTTTAATCCCCAAAAGGGGAGAGAGGACAAGTGACATAGATATATTTAGTTAGATTTTCCTGAGTGTGTACAACTGATATCATCAGGCTACTGTAGGGGAAGGCTGGGGTAGTAACCTGGCCAGTTGCCCACCCTAATGAAATACTACCTGAGTAGATCAGTGTAATTTATCCACATTCCGAAATTTCAAGGACTCGAAAAAGGTAGTGGTGTTAGTTGTCCTTCACTTTCTAGTAAACGAGCTGTAATATCTTGGTTGTAGCTCAAATAAAGAAACTAGCACGAATTGTATTCTACTGGGGTTCGAATTTTAGATTATAGGACCACCAAGCTATTGGTCCATGAGGACGGTGATGAGAGGGAAGGAATAACATCCAAGAAGAGGCAGAGATGCAGAGAGAAAGAGATGAGAACTATCAGAAGTCTGAGCAGGAGATGTTATCAGCTGATCACGATCGTGGCTCTTCGTGTCCCAGGGAAGTTCAGCCTCCGACAATCACTAGAAACTTCCCATCTTGTGTGGGAACCTCTCGGTTCTGACTAAACTGTCCTGCACCATTGGTAGGGAGGGGGCACGGGGACTTTGTTTGACCATTGCTTCTTTTAACCCTTGAATGTTCTCTACAACGATGCCATTAATACATTTTGCTATCGTCATTCACTGAATATTGAGACTATGACAGCCATTCTAGAAGTGGGTAGGGGTGTCTTGAGTAAACATTAATAAAAGGTAAGTTATGTGAGTAAATATATTCCATTCAGGGGTGTTGTGAGTGAATATATTTCGTAAGGTGGTGTCATGAGTTAATGTATATCATACAGAAGTATTACGAGGAAATATATTACATAAATGGTGTTATGAGGGAATATATCATATACAGTGATACCATGAGTGAGTATCTCAACTAAGTTGGAGCTATGAATAAATATCTCATAAGACGGATTTATGAGTGAATACATTTCATAAGGGAGTGTAAGTTAACATAAATAATAAAAAAATGCAATTTTTACAGAGAAAAAGCAACTACACAAAAGAGTATTAAGATTTTAATTTATAATTTTTACATAAAAATAACTGCCAACTAAAGAAAAGAGAATAAATGCATCGTCATGCATTAAAAGAGGGGATGCAAACCAACATCAAGGAAAACATCATCCTTAGTGTACATTGCTGATAGTACAAAGCGTGGGGTTGGTGTTGTTCTGGATGAAACCTCACCTCTAAAATCCAGCTGGATGACATCAAGATCCGCGATCACCATGGGTGGTTTTGACGCAGTCTTCTCGTAGTCATTGAACCACTCGCATCTAAGCCTCTTGGCCTCATCCCACACCTCCAGTAGGTCCTTGTCGTACTGCACGACGACCGTGTTTTCGTAGAACTGTCCATGCAGGTCGGGCTTGGTTCCACAACGTGCGTACGCGATCCGGAATGTGAAGAAGGTCTTCCCCGTGGAGGGAGGCACATAGACACACCTAGGGTCGGCGTACTGACCCTTGGACGAGACGATCCCTTCAAAAGGGTGGGTGAAGGCAAGATGCACGTCCATATGGTCCTTGCCACACATCACCTCCAGGCTCTGGATGGCGGGCATCCCTTCCGGTCGCTCCAGGGGCCAGATGTCACCGGGGCTGGTTGCCACGACCGCTGCCTGAAGGAACAAGGGAGAGAGAACGTTACATTAGTAGCACCTGTATGCAGTGATTACCGGCCGGAAATTCCACCCTGACATCTTTGTCAACTTCAACTAAGTGCATTAGATCACTAACCCATTGATAAGGGTCAAACCCAAGTTAATTATGTGTTACCTCCCACCCCACCCCACTTTTATCCACAACCACACACACCCAGAATTATTTCTTATTATATGTTTATTATGTACTCTCCATCTTACCACCCTTCCGAACTATCCGCACATTTTCATGAAGTGTGTAGATGTGAGGAAAATATTATTTAGAGGGCATGTATCCACATTTACGTGGATGGAAACGGAGATAACCACTTCAGTGTTACTAGTTGATATTCAAACCCAGACCTACCCTGTCACTAGTAAGCCAGACAGCGATGAAAGTGAGGTATTTATCCGATGCTGGCTACCTGGTATCTCTCTTACTCCCCTTAAGAATGTTATCATATTGTATTTGGAGAGTGGATAAGTAAGTCGTGACAAGAATCTAGTCAACTATGAATGGTTTTTTTTTCTTTAATCTTTAACTTGGTCACTACTTCCTATTCCATTGATCAATCATTGTTTATCACCCTTATTCAGTCATTTCCTCTTAGTGTAACTTTCCTTTACCTGCATTGGTGGGCACGTTGACTAAACTTAAAGATCATCTAGTCTGGTTTGCCGACGGCGGGGAAGTCTTGAATCAAAACCCAGCCGAGTATATTAAGACAATTTTTTCCTTGATCGTTTTTCACTATCCTTCTAAGAAAATGTAGGCATCTTTGGAAATTATACCTTCACCATTTTTACCCTAATGGTGCAATCAAAATGCATATAGCTAGGACGGGGAGTAAGATACGATGATTTTAAACCCACCTTTCCACTTTTTTGTTTATTTTATTCTAAGTGTTTATTTGGGTTTGTGGTGCTAATAGGGGTGGCCTAAATCTCAAATAGTTGCCTTAGCCTGCTATTCCTAAAATGCCAATGTAAAGTTGAGCTCTGCATGTATTTCCTTTACACACATGCCCCCACTTGACAATCTAAACTATGTCAATAGAATGGGATAGTCATTCTCTGAGGCACTGCCCAAATGTTGAGTGCCAAACAAAACAACTCTAAAATTTGTCCTGCCATTAGCGTCCACTTTTTTAGTAGATATATGAAGCAGCATCGGGAAAAGGACAGGGAAGTAGTATGTAATTAATTTCTCCAGTCAAAGGGAAACGCACTAGGCCACTTCACACGTGACCATCCTGACGGTGAAGTGAGGTCTAAGTAACCAGGCAAACATAATAGACGTTTGTCTTTTTTCCCTTTTGGGTGAACGTACTGGTCTTCGGCATGGACCCCACGTGTGAGGCGTACTCAGGGGTAGGTAGGATTCCCGTCTAACAAGCACGTGTAGCGGGAAGTCTATACGTGACGGGGTCTATAATATCTACTTGTTCCATCAAGATAAGGAGAGTGAATCAAGCCAGTACTGGCTATCAACTACTGCCAAGAGATAAGGACAAGGAGCAAGAATTATGTTAGTACTTTTATCAGTGACTTTAAAACTAACCTATAAGTACAGTATGAGAAAGTTAAATAAATATAGTACTGGCTATCATTGACCTAAATGATTTAATCTACACACCCATTTCGTTGACCACATGAGGTGTCGCTCTTGCAAAATACTTGATGTCTAATGACGAGGACATTGAGGTTTGAATACTGGTTGAGTGGAATTATATTAGTTTTTTTCTAAATGGTTCTACACTATGTCGCTCTTTTCTCGAAAATACTGGTACAATTCCTCTAAATTTAAACTTACACATCAATAACAAATTAGCATAACTAGTATATATGCTTATAACCCGAACGAGTACTAAGACGTGGCACTTTTTTTTTACCCTCCAGTACTAACCATATCCTTCCGGTTCATAAACAAACACTACCGCACATCCAACCCCACCATTGGTGTCAAGAGTCACTGTCTAATTTTTAAACCAAATGATGAACCTGAATGATGGAGTCCTGCGCTTATAAATAGCAACCACGATTACTAATTAACTTCACCAGTTCAATGTCTGAACCTCCCACCCCATGAACCCTCATCCTTGAGGAGTAAAGCAACTTCTGCGGTTAACTTCCTTTCACCACTCATTTCAACATCGTCTTTGAAACCTATTTCTATTTCTCTCTCCCTCTCTCTCTCTCTCTCTCTCTCTCTCTCTCACACACACACACACACACACACACACATGCGTACGTCTTACTATTTAATCTGTAGGATAGGTCAGGAAATTACTTCCTTCAAAATATATGTATTTACAGCTTGTCTTACTACCAGTCTAAGCTTTCAGAATATTTGAGTTAATGGGACAGGGATTTAAGTGGTAAAATCAATCGGAAGCGCATGTTCATGGAGTGAGAGTGGTAAACCATTTAGAAGAAAGCTCCGTATACTCTGCCGAGGTTTGAACCCTGGTATTCCCATCACCAGTGATCCAGTTTCTTACGATACAAACGCGTTGGACCATGTGTTCCCCAATGCGGACTTCAGCAGCCATCTTACCACAAGATGACACGGGAGCTGTGTTTATATTGGCTAGACAATATTTTCTAAACACACGGACTGAATCAACACGTGACTTACAAACTAGCTCAAGTCAGTAGACTTAATAATACACATCCATCTCAAGACACGCACACATTCTAAACACTGATATTATATATTCACACAACTTAAAAACTTACTTAATAGAGTACAACACCGCTGATACTACTCACGCAGCCCTAGCTATATCATTAACAAATGAACACCAGGAATGTACAAATAGTAAAATATTGTCGTCAGAACTACTCAAAATTAAACAATGGTGCCCTAGGAAAGCAGTCTATCACTATAAACATTTAGTAAAGTCACCCGTTCATAAAAAAATATAGCGATCAGCTACTGTGGTTATCCGCACAGGTGAACAAGTGGGCAGAGGTCTCCCTCTGGTCCAATCTCGTTTGCGGGTAGTGGGCATGTCAGGGCTCAAATCTCGAAAAATTGGGAGACGCTGTAAACATCAACCAATGACTCTTTAGGTTCAGTTGACTTTTTGCTCAATAAGTTTACTGAGGCTTTGTCTTTTGATCGAAAAGTATATTTAAATGGAAAAATAGACATACCAAAATTATCTATTTCACAGGAGGTATAGCAAAAAATTTTAAATACATATTTTATTACTATTATTATTATTATTATTATTATTATTAGTAGTAGTAGTAGTAGTAGTAGTAGTAGTAGTCTCCAGTAATGTATTATATAACTTCATATAAATCCTATTTTCAACATTATTAAGTTTACCCCTTTATGAGTGTTCATGACTCAGCTTACTCAAAAAACCACGCTTCGCCTCTGCAGCCAATAGAACCAACATGTACTGCAACCCACAGCACATTACCCTAACTAACATCACGGCTATTGGTCAATACTATTTAAGGTTGAGTGACTACCCATGCGCTGTCTGCGCATGTGCAGGGGAGGGAATTGATGTCACAGACAAAGATAAAAAGTTGGTCACATCTGGTGCATAGACAAAGGAACGGGTGGACTGATTTTACACTTTTGCAATTGATTCCCGTGTTTAACGCTGATTGGCAGATGTCTGGAGAAAATATTTGGCAGTTTATATGTTTAGTAATAGGTTTGTTTGAATTAAGAAGTAAAACACACTTGTTCAGTGTGTTTTTTGTTTTCAATTTATGAACATACATAATATTTGTTAATTCGACACCTTACCTCAGTCAAGTAGCGTGTCTGCCTACAGAGCTAGGGGTTATGGGTTCGATTCCTGGCATAGCCGATACATTTATCATTGGTGAAATGTGTGTTTACCCTTTCATAGTGATATATTAACGGCCGTGGACTGGATGTTGTGCCGGTCCTAGTCTTTAGCTAGAATATAACACAATTGAAGCTACGACAGGCCTAGCCAGCCGATAGTGGTAAAAATATGGCTTGAGTATAAAAACCGACTCAGGCACATGATGGAAACGGTAATGGATGTAAAATAATATTTGTTAATACATTGTGATAAATATGGTTTTAAATCGATTCAATTCATAGGAGAAAAAATCGTCTTGTGTGATAAATAAATGATCCCTCTCAGATAATTATTAACATTATATAAATAATTAAATTATATGTACCACCGTTGGACCATGTTAGATACTACACGTCATTATGCTATTGAAAAGGTATCTTCTTGCCCCCAATAAGTTGTTTCAATTACGTCTTCACACCTGAACAACTACACAGCTAAGATGATCAATTTATTCCTTAGTAAATCCTTGGTGTGGCACAGGCGCAAAAACTGGGAATTAACCGTTTAAAAGTAACACGTCTATAGGTTTAACTAACATGCAGTGAGCACGTTGTTTGTGATACAGCCAGTCGGAGTGATCTAACGCAACTGTTACAAAAACAGCGACTGGGAGAATGTGATTATAATATAACTTGTTGAATGCAGGTGAGCCTGTATCAGTAACGGTAGAAAGAGCTTTGAAAACAGCCGTGCTAGCAGTTGGTAGCTAGTAGTAAGGTTTCAACTGTTTATGGCTTCAGTGATGCCAACCAACTTACACGCAGCTATAAACAGATGACAAGCGGAAATAGGGTCTAAAAACATCTTTGTGGAATGATTACGTCGAAACATATGGATATATAATAGCAACGTATTGTAAAAACGACACACGTGTATGAAGAAATCATGTATTTCTTTTTATAAATGGAATCAGTCACCTTAGCTCAGTCAGTAACGTGTCTGTCTATTGAGCTAAGAGCTCCGAGTTCGATTCCCAGCATGGGTGACAAATGTATCATTGGTGAAATGTGGGTTGACCCTTTCACATAATTTAACGTCCGGGTAGTGGATGATGTGTCTTAGTTTTTAGTTTGATTATAAGGCATATAAAGCTACAGCAGGCCTAGCAAACCGTTAGCGGAAAATGTGTACCTAATGGTTCCTAAATAGGTTACGTTGTTATCAGCTGACTGTTATTTATACTTTAACAACTATCAATAGTATTAAAAATAAGAAATATGAATATAAAAATGAAAATCAATGTTTTTATTAATTTTAATTAATATGTTTCTGGCATACTAGATACAGGTTTAATCTACAAATGGATGCTTTGCCATACATAATTAATTTAAAACATATCTTATACAAGCAAACAGTAAATAGTAAGATTATAACTTTATGTTACTAAAATACAAGATAACATACAAATATAAAAAAACTAAATACGAGATTACACCAGTATATTATTTACTAGCTAACTTAACGATAGAAATCCTTTTCATTAAACAGCCTAGACAAATCTAGAGCTACATACTTTAGTCTAACTAATTTTATCTACTCCATCGTTTAGAACAAAGGTTATCAAAATGTGTAGTGAGTTTCCATGCCCTCTCAGCCACTGGAGCTTGCTCTCCCTGAAGCTGAGCAAACTGACTCGTCCCACAAATAGCGTGTAAGTAGGTAAGTCATTTTGTATCAAGATTCATGTCCTAGTTAGTTTTTCTGTGGTTTTAGTTAGAAAACATTAAATATTGGGAGTGTCGTACCAGCTTAAACCAACCAGATTAATTTAGAATACATTAAAATGCATTTTACCAGCTAAAGCTTACCAGATTTTGACAAGTTCAATAGGATTAAAAAACAAATATCTTATCCAAATACTGTTGTCGTGGGAAGAATTAAATAAAACATAATTGGATGAGGGTTTTTTTCGAGTGTAGTCATGTTTTTAATATCCAGACTAATTGGTCGTGATCTGAGATATTTTCAAGGTTATCTACAATATGTAATGGCTAATTTTCTAGGACACCAGATAATAATTATGAATTTTAGATAAACATACCAGAATTATCTTCGATAGATGGTAGGGAGAGTAAAACCATCCCAGTTCCTCGGTTGGAATTGAACCCAAACTGACAACCCAAACTCAGATAAGCCATCCCATTTACTCGGTTGGAACTGAACCTCAGCCTGCCGACCCAAACTCAGATAAGCCATCCCATTTACTCGGTTGGAACTGAACCTCAGCTTGCCGACCCAAACTCAGATAAACCATCCCATTTACTCGGTTGGAACTGAACCTCAGCCTGCCGACCCAAACTCAGATAAACCATCCCATTTCCTCGGTTGGAGCTGAACCTCAGCCTGCCGACCAAACTCAGATAAACCATCCCATTTCTTCGTTTGGAAATTAACCTCAGCCTGACGACCCAAACTCAGATAAACCATCCCATTTCCTCGGTTGGAACTGAACCTCAGCCTGCCGACCAAACTTAGGTGTGCTAAACACTAGGCAAGCCTTCTGGTATTTAATAGTTTAAACTCCCCAATAAATCACGCGCAATACAGATCTATAGTTTGTGTTTCAATACTGGTTTGGTTGTCTACTATCGTAACACTCGTTTGTTGGAGGTGTTGGGTTTGTTTTCGAATTCAGAAGGATATAGATAGATATGGACAATAGAGTGTTGGAATACGTAATTTCAACAATAGTAATCAAGAAGAATAAATAAAAAGAAAGAAATATACAAAGCTGAGTTAGCTTGTTTAGTCTTAAGGACAGACATAGCGTCATTAGAATGTGCTAACGAGCGCAGCCAATTGTAGATCAACTAACTAGAATGGGACGTTCAAGAATTAAGTAAGCACCTTAAGGGAGGGAGGGAATTCGAATTTTGCTTATTTTTGCTGACAAGTGGGGAAAGGGGTCAGAGCAATGCTTATGTAAGACAGAGAAAGACGGGGAAAATGAGGAAGGGTGCATCGCAAGCCGCTTGGACTTCGGGTAGCAATGAGGATGCTGAGGGGCTAAGCGAGGAAGAAGGGGAGAAACCTAAAGACCTATAGAGGTAAGCCGAAGCTTTACTGATCCAGCCGCCGCAAATAGAGGCATAATAATTGAAATTGTTGAGACGTGGATTAATCGGATTAAATGGAGCTTTTTTTAAATAAATATAATATAGTATAGTATAGTATTAACTAATAACACTTTTTTATAATTTCAATTAAAAGTATATTCAATTTTTAAAGCTTTATAATGTTCTAACTTGTTTTAATTTTACCTGTTCAATAAATTTTAATTCATTGTATACCATTGTTAATTGTCAATTATTTTTCAATATTGAGTGACCTGGTGGTCTAGGGGTAAGGTGTCAGACTTCTATGCTGGCGACCGGGGTTCGATCCCCGGTCCCGGCAAATATTTATCTGATTACCAAACCCTTCCTTCACCTCTGACAAGACATCTTGTGAATGTGAGGAATGCCAGGCCTCCACCGTGGTTCGGATTCCACGTTAAACTGTAGGTCCTTCATTTCATCTCACAATCACCCTACCATTACACATTAGCGTAAGTGCGTATAACCCGAACGGGTAGTAAGACGTGGTGCTAATAATAATAATAATAATAATTTTTCAATATTAATTTACACCTCTATGTTAATAATTACCAGCAGTTTGTAAATTGCATGATTTTTTTTTTATCATCGCGTCTTAATACCTGTTCAGGCTATAGGTAAAATTGCACGAACAAAAGTTCAAAGTTTACAAATTTTACGTAAGCAAGGGAGGTGGGTCATGCATTTGAATATTTTTGCCTACAAAGGAGAGGGAGGGGTTAAAAATGGCCAAAAATGTGCTTACGTAATACTTGAACGCCCCCTAACCGCAAGGTTCACCCTTCTAAGCCTACTTCTCGAAAAGGTTGAAGCCAAATGGATTGAGAATAAATATAAAATTGTAGTTAAAAAGCTTGTATTACACTTGTTTATATAAATCGCAATCATTACGAAATATTTTAATTGTTTGAACGAGAGAATTCTGTTTTATCCAAATCTAAAAAAGAAGTTGGTCGACCATGATTGCCGGTCTTTAGCCAATACTATTTTTAAATGTATACATTTAGACACAAAAGTTATTTAACGACTTAACATACAAGGTAGTTATGAAGAAAGTTATATTAGAAGAAGAGCACCCACATAAGCTGGGAAACAGAAAAAGAAAATTACCCTAGGTGCACCCCTCGGGATTCTAACCACGACCTCCCTACTATCCAGCAATCAACTACAGTCTAAAACAAACGTCTTAGGCCACATTACCACCAGAGGTTTGATATAATATAAATATAAAATACACTATAAATGCATTATGCATTGAGCGATGTATTACAAGTTTTGTTTAAGCTGTATCGATAATTAATTAGATTACACTTTATATATACATTATAGCTTAGTTGTACGTTTGTTGACAAATAAAATTAATTATTCCATTTGTCAAAAAATAATAATTCATGCAAAGATATAATTTCAATGTATTTGGGGACAACACATTTATTTGTTTTTCGTTTTAATAAGGATCGAAAAATAAAACACTGTCGAAAATGTAAATGTTAGCTTACTGCTAAGATAGAAGTGTCCATTTAATTTCCAACTTAATATTCTTTAACTATGAACTACACATATTTCGAGTGTATAGCATATGAGTGAGTAGGCCTACTTGCTGGTATTTTGATTTATTATGATAAAATTAGCAATATAGTTACTGATGATATACTCGTCTTTACAATATAATTACGATTATATTTACTTTCATAAGTTTGGTACTCAATTAAAGATTAGTTCGTTGTTTAATTTGAGGAAAAAAAAAATCCTTTTCAACTTCTTAAGACACTCTAATGCTGTACTTGTGAAAATTAATTTGTATTCTAGATGTGCGTGGCTATTCTAAAAAAAACTGAACTGGCACGGTAAAACCAAGTAATAAATTATACTTGATGTATTCGGAGAAAATAACAAAAACTCTGCATCATGTCCTAAATCTCATTCATTTCTGAAAAAGGTTAAAGTAAAAACTCCAAAATGAATATGTAACTTAGGGTTTGTTTAATGGTAAGACTTTGTACGCGGCGCTATACCAAATACAAGACAACACCTATCTAAACTCATATAAAACAGCTCATCCCAATCTGGTCTGAGTATATGACGTCCTATATTTAAAATAGCGCCGTACTTGTGGCATACTTAGTCTCTGAAACTGGCCCATAGATTGAGTACGGCTCGATATGGTGCTATACTAAATACAAAAATATACTTACCTAAACTCGAATGGAATGGGCCAATTTCATTTTAGTTTAGGTAGATGTCGTCTTGAATTTAAAAAAATGCTGCATTTGAGGCGTATTCAATTTTACTATTAGACTAGACCTAACTTCCGGTTATTTTCATCTCAATTATGATAACGTTTAATCCTATTCCACCTTAGTAATTCTCATTGTCAAATAACACTAAGATTTTTCGAGTATATAAAATCTTGACCGGGAATTCAACATAGGTGCAGACAGGCATGGGTGTAAGGAGGGTTAGAGGGTTCATCTTCCTCCCTCCTAAATTTCCAGAAGCTTTTTGCGTTTACAATAAATGAGTATTTAAAGAATTCAGCATACACATCTATCTATATTTTTGAAAAACATAATAAGTCGTAGTAAGGAAACAATATTTAATCGTAATTATAATATTATAATTCAATGTAAAGAATAGTTATAGATATAGGATAGAAAATATGTTGTGAATGGTACTTAATATAAGATCAATTGAAAATTTAAGTAAAAGTAATGTCCTTAATATCTAGGAAGATATTAAATATTAACAAACATGAGTCAAAATCACAATGTAAAGAATTAAATTAATAGTAGGTGACCTGGTGGTCTAGGGGTAAGGGGTCTGACTTCTGTGCTGGTGGCCGGGGTTCAATCCTCGGTCCCGGCAAAGATTTATCAGATTACCAAACCCTTCCTTCACCTCTGACAAAACATCTTGTGAATGTGGGGAATGCCAGGCCTCCACCGTGGTTCGGATTCCACGTTAAACTGTAGGTCCTCCATTTCATCTCACAATCACCCTACCATTACCCATTAGCGTAAGTGCGTATAGCCCGAATGGGTAGTAAGACGCGGTGCTAATAATAATAAAAATAGTAATAATTAAAGTAATAGAAGTATAATATTATAATTCTATTAATGCAATTCTTAGATATTAAAGAGAGTATTTTGACTTAAATTTTCAATTGATCTTAGATTCAGTACCATTTACAACATATTTTCTATCCTATATCTATAACTATTCTTTACATTGAATTTTATTATTATAATTACGACCAACTATCTATAGCCATTTCACTTTGTATTAACTACGAATGACAGGGGTGCTTACTTTGAAAAGATAGCAAGTGGCAATGTCTCAGCCCATTCCAGCAACAATGACCAGGTAGGGAATGCTATCAATAGTTGGGACTATCTGACCCTCTACCCAGGCCTGGCGTGTTATGTTCTGCTAGTCAGTGTTGTCTCTACAATTGGTACTGTCAAAACCAGAAATTTCATGAAATATATATTTAAAATATAGGTGTATTTGAAATAATAAATTGGGACATATTAATAAAATTAACGAGTAAAATTAGGATGAAAAATCAAATTAATTCTAAATAACGACATTATGTACTACAAAATGAGATAAAAAGAAATTTTCGGGGTATAAAATGAACAGTATTTATACATGATTAAATTAATGTAATTTTACCAATTTTAAACTGCTTACACATTAAAAATTTTTTTTTTGACAAATAATTTTCTATTGTGAGCACCTCATATTTTTACATAGTTACACAAATTTTCATCCCCATACGTTAATTACTTAGGTTTATGGCAAAGCATAAAATAGCTAGTTTGACTCCTTACAACTCATAAACTGTAATGATTTGAAATCAATAAATTACTATTTATAAATTACTAGCTGGTGTATTCGTTCTTCGCAGGGGAATCTATAAAACATATTGGTCATCTTTAATGACCAAATCTTAAGTTATTTTAAAATATCAATCCTTTTTTTGTGTGTTTATATTGTAATACAAAACTCAAAAGTAGGCTGACTACGTCACAATGCCAAATTGTCAAAATAGAGATAACCTGAACGTGTTTTAAAAGCTGACATTTCTTTTGAAGATAACCAGTAAGCTATAAATTATATAAATACAATTATTCTTTTAACTCTTGACTCTTGTTGATAGTAAAACAAAGTGTTACAGCATAAATATTTGGTTGTTAGGATTGTGATTAAATCTAATCAAAAGTATTTGAGCATTTTAACCGCATTTACCCCATTTACCATTTTTTGCACTTTTACACCTTTTTAACATATTTACCCTCTTTACCTAAAGAAATTACCTTTCTTTCCTTTTTCCTATATTGCTCTATTTACCGCTTTTATCTCTTAACCCTTTCAACCCCGTTTACACTTTTTACTCCGTTAGCCTTCTATTCATTCTTTCCTTTTTACACCTTTTGCGGCCCTTTAATATTTTAACATTTTTAACCTCTTTCGCCTTTATAACCTTTCTTATGGTTGAAGTTTTCCATTTTTTACTATTTTTTAAAAATCATTTTAAACCTTTTTACTATTTTTATTCAATTGTGCCCTTTTTGAAATTTGGATTATTTTTGAACATTCTTGCAATTTTTTCCCTTTTGGTCCTTTTAGCCTTTTTGATTAGATTTACATTTTTTACCATTTCCACCCATATTATTCTGTACCCCTTTTACCCCGTTTTACCTAAAGTAATAACCCATTATTCCTTTTTTCCTTTATTGTCATGTTTTACCCTTATTTAGCCCTTTTACCATATTTAACATTTCTACCACATTTACGCTTTTTAAACCGTTATACTTCACACTTTATTTAGCTTTTTACGAGTACTTCTTTGTAGCATTTTAGCCTACCCTATCATCCCCATTTACGCTTTTTACCCTGGTTACTCCTTTTCCCTTTGTGTCCTCTTTGCGGCTTTTTAACACTAAGTTTAACTTCTAAACCTTTTATATTTTTATGACTTACATTTTGCCCTTTTTTATCATATTTTATACTTTTCGCCCTTTTATTGGCTTTGTTGTTCCCTTTTTTCCCTATGTGACATTTATGACATTTCATCAATTTTTGACATTTTTGCATTATTATTTTTTGCCGTTTTGGTCTTCGTACTCTCTTTAATTAGCTTTACTTTTACAATTTTTTGTTTTTTCACCATTTTTTACATTAACTTACCAGCTTGATCTCGGAGAAATATTTTAGGGTAAAAAGAGTAAAAAGTTTAAAAATTTGTAAAACTTTGTATAAAGGGTGTAGGGTATGAAGGGTGAAGAGTAAAAAGGACGTATGATAAAAGGTAAAACGGAGTAAAAAGGCTTACAGGTAGAAACCGTATTAATACATAAAAGATATTTATTAGAAATAGATCCCAACATTTAATAAATATTAATAAATCATGGCGACATAAGAAGAAGAGTTTGTTGTAAGATGCCAAACGCTTCTTGTTTACTTTCCATGGAAACCAAGCTTCCATGGCCACCAAACTGCATTGCAAGTTGTATAAAAAGTAGTAGTCAAGCTTTCTCACGGCGTTAATATTTATTAATTTTTATTATTTATCAATAAAAAACAACAACTATAATTTCAAAATTATGTCTTCAAGGTGCATATGTTTGTGTACAGGGCCTATTAATATTTAAATTTAAGACTTTTGCGTGTGGTATATATCACGCGACGTTCATGACAGACAAACAATGCATTTAATAATATAGAAGAAAAAATAGTCTTAATTCGATTTGATATCCATCCAACTTTTGCTCGTGTTGACATTTCCCCTCCACCTTAGTTGTTGCGGATTTCCATCTCTCGTTAGCTTGTATTGATAGCATCTCATAGTGACTTCCACCCCACTTTAATTCATAGTGACTTCCATCCCATCTTGTCTTGTAGTGACTTCCATCCCACATTGTCTCGTAGTGACTTCCATCCCACCTTGTCTCTTAGTGACTTCCACCCCACCTTAATTCATAGTGACTTCCATCCCACCTTGTCTCATAGTGACTTCCATCCCACCTTGTCTCATAGTGACTGCCATCCCACCTTGTCTCATAGTGACTTCCATCCAATCTTGTCTCATAGTGACTTTCATCCCACCTTGTCTCATAGTGACTTCCATCCCACCTTAATTCATAGTGACTTCCATCCCACCTTGTCTCATAGTGACTTCCATCCCACCTTGTCTCATAGTGACTTACATCCAATCTTGTCTCATAGTGACTTCCATCCCACATTGTCTCGTAGTGACTTCCATCCCACATTGTCTCGTAGTGACTTCCATCCCACCTTGTCTCTTAGTGACTTCCACCCCACCTTAATTCATAGTGACTTCCATCCCACCTTGTCTCGTAGTGACTTCCATCCCATCTTGTCTCGTAGTGACTTCCATCCCACCTTGTCTCGTAGTGATTTCCACCCCACCTTGACTCGTGGTAACTTACATTATCCAACCTTTAGATTCGTGAAGCTCTAAAGTCTAAAGTAAGGCCAGCATAATAATTATTTATTGTTGGCCTCGTCCATTGATCGTGCATTTGTCCAGACTATTGTTCGCAACTTGGAATTATCCCAATAAAAGGTCGATGTCTGTGTCCAGGGGTTGGGGTTTCACGAAGACACTGCAGTCGGCGCCAAGCATCGTGACGTCACATAGTCGTGATTGCAACTCATGATAGGGAAACCAACATTACATGCGCTATTCACGTGTGTTAGTTTTATGTTTCAAACCCTTTTTAGGGCCCGCACCGTGACCTCGGGAATAAAGAAGTCAGCCATGGGCCTTGAGGACACTTTAAATAACACGAGTTGTCTGAATAGATTCAGTATTCTTTGATTGTTTTATTATTTCTTTAAGATTCAACCCTGTGTTTAAGGTTGATGCTGTAACTTTAGGTTTATTCTAGTTTAAAGGCGCGTGCTACCACCCCCTAGAGTCAGTATCTCGAACCATTTAGCGATAGGGCTGGATATTATTAAACCAGGTTCTGCTCATCGCGTCTCATCGTCTGTTCAGGCTATACGTAAATATTATAATAACTCTAATGGTGTAGGGATGAGGACGGAAGAAGTTTAGAAGTAATATATACGCATTTGCGTGGAAAGAGGGTGGGAAAACATTTAGTAAAACCACCCTCAGTACACCCGACCAAGATTAGAACACCGATCTGCCGGTTATCAACAGGCCAGTCCAACACGAGAGTGACATTTTCAACCTGCTTCAATAATAGTTTAAACTATAACGTAACTCAACACAACTAAGATAATTATCTGTGATCACACGTATTAAACGTCACACTCATCTAGTCTGGTTTTCTGATGACAAGAAAGGCGGAGCTATTCCGGTCCGGTGTTCTCAAGTTGTTAGTCCTAAATGATATCCCGCTCTTAACTTCGTTCAAATATGGTTACATTTTCCCTGATTTCTACCTTAATCATCCCTACAATAGCGCATTCAAATGTGGATCTATTAAGTAACTATAGAAAATTTCCAATAAATTTTCAATCAGAAAATTTTCATGTAAAAACTTCAGATAATTGAAGCACAAAATATGGATATTCATTAGTAAAGGCTTTTATTATAATAGTGAGGTGTTAAAATATTTGGTGCGGTCTAGGGGTAAGGTGTCAGACTTCTGTGCTGGCGGCCGGGGTTCAATCCTCGGTCCCGGCACAGATTTATCTTATTACCAAACCCTTCCTTCACCTCTGACAAGACATCTTGTGAATGTGGGGAATGGCAGGCCTCCACCGTGGTTCGGGTTCCACGTTAAACTGTAGGTCCTCCATTTCATCTCACAATCACCCTACCATTACACATTAGCGTAAGTGCGTATAACCCGAACGGGTAGTAAGACGCGGTGCTAATAATAATAATAATAATAATAATAATAATAATAACATATTTGGTTTGCAACCGATCCGACGTTGGTGGCATGTTTATTCACAAAGCGCCTTAGTCGATACGTGAGTGTAATAAGAAAACTTATCGCTGTTATTGCTCTATTGGAACTCATTTGATAATGTTTCTGGTGTTAACGTCCTTTTAATAAATTAAACTGAAGTATTAACTTTAATATTTGAGATATTACGAGTACATTCATGCAAAGGAATTAAAGAAACATTTTTACTAAACAAAATAGTCTCCGTAGAAATATGTCCACCTCACATCACTGGTAAGTAATACGCGTTGAAAAAATAAAACAGAGGAAGTAAAATACAAGAAGTGTTGGGTAGATTGTATCTCGCGGTTTTATATGTGTCACTTAGCAGACCTCTACCATTTGCCAGACCGAGCAGTCGCCTGTGTTTACAGATGTTTAGACCCACCACTCTCTTATTCCCCCAGGTGGAAGCTGCTCAGCCGACACGATGCAATCAACGTCATAATTTCCCCCTCCCTCCCGACCGCTTCAAAGCAGCACACTTTCTTGACCTCTTCCCCCACTCATCCTTTGCAATAAAGACTGTCCCGATAGCGCATACGTGACGCAGCAGTCTAGGCGACTTGTAGAGTGACGTGACGATGTCTCATGTCACCATTGTGATTCGTGACAAGAAGCACAGTCGCAGGGAGAAATGGCGTAGCTTCAAGGATTTTTAAGATTTTATAATGATAGACCCGGATTATATATGGCTTCGCTTTAGTAGGGCTACCATTACTTACTAATAACAAAACATATTCAGTTAATATAAAAGGGCGAGGAAGGTGTATACTTCCACCCCTGGCTATTAGCATGTTATAGTAAGTTGATATAATAGGGTGGGGAGGGTTAATATTTACATTCTGGGTATAAGTGAATTATATATAATCTAAAAGACTAGGATGAAGAAAGTGATCCGTGCATATACTAACATTTCAGCTATTATACAATAAGATCAATTTTACATAAAGCTCAATCTGCAAATGGAAATTTCTTCAGGAATAGCAAAAGTCAATGTAAATACTACATCTTGCAAAAGCTTGGGGTTAGCCCTTCGATTGTATATGCTTAGCTGGACGTGAATATTCTTTTTCTCAAGGTGCAATATGAATTGTCAGCTATAATCCTGGATCGTTCCCTTCCCCTCAGTGCAACTTTCTGTGTTAACTTGTGAGGATCATAAGGAGGGTCCAGGGTTGAGGACACAGCTCTCTGCCAGAGCTCATGAGGATAAGAAGGAGGCTCTGGGGTTGACGATACAACTCTCTGTAGAAGCTCTTAAGGATAGGAAGGAGGTAACAGAATTGAGGATACAAATCTATGTATGAGCTCCTAAGGAGAGACATAAGGTTTCAGGGTTGAGAACACAACTCTCTATATGAGCTTCTGAAGATAGAAAGGAGATTCAACGGTTGAGGACACAGCTTTCTTAAGGATCTCCTGAGGAGAGTAATGAAGCTCCAAGGTTGAATACACGAATATCTGTAGGAGGTCTTGCGGATAGGAAGTTTGAAGAAACTATCTTCATGAATAGTTCGAAGCTCGTTGACCTAGAAATGGGCCCAGCCAGTGCGTGGTTGTATGTCTGTGGGTCAGCTGACCTCCTCGATGACCTGTTGACCCCACTACGAGCGGCCACCGGTGGTTGGTATAGCAGGTGGTCAAGCCATGTCAAAGGTCACACACAGACACACACAAACACTAAGTCCAGCAAGGTCAAACCACATTGTCTCTCTTGTTCGGAGACCACGCATTGCTCTCTGTTCTGATGGTATCAAGAAGTTGTTAAAAATGTGAGAACGCTTGCGTCCGAAGCAAACACTTTGTTGACCTCATTACTAAGGAGGAATCTTCATACGAATAACCTCTTAGAACATCTAAAATAAATGTAAAATAAATAACATTGTCAAAAAAACTACCATCTTTTTTTTCATAAAACGATAAAATAGTCACCATCTTCCAAAATTTTATTTACAAGTTCCGGGCGTTGCTTGGCGTATGAACGTATGAAATTAGAACTGTCAGATAAGAACTTTCCTGTGAAATACAATCAAACTATAGAAAATCAATGGGTAATTTTTGAGCACACTCACCTCAAAGATTTAGTGCGTACTAGCTTACGGTTGATAGCATGTCTCACCCCACAGATAATAGCGCATCTCTCAAAGTGTAGGGTGATTAAGACTACCGTGGACCGGCTGACACGTGTACTCTGGTACGTGGATCTCATTGTAAACAAGGATGTCCACGTGTAGTCTCACCCGAAGGTCAAACGTTACGTGTGATGTCACACGTGCTTCATGCGAGGAGCATGCGTGTGAGAGAATAGTCAACTTACACTCCTAATTCAGCACTCACATACGTTCTTTTATTGAAACGGTAAGAGCTCAGACCCACCTCGGTGGCCGCATGGTCGAAGAAGTCACTCTTGCAATAGACTAGACGTGGCGATCGGGGTTATATCCTGGTCGGGTGTATTGAGGGTGTTTTTTTCCCCCTAAATGGTCTTTACACTCTCCCTCCACGTCAATTCGGGTACACTTTCTCTAAATTCAACCTTCCTAATCCCCAATACATTAGTGAAATTAGTACTTAGGTGTATAATAACCCGAATGGGCAGGTCAAGATAGGATTCCCCGTGTTAATGTGTGTACGTTATATTCAGTGAGCTTTGAAGGTATAACGTTAAAATAAAAATCATAGATTATTAATCAATTCTAAATACAGTCCTATAGTGTCACCAAATTATTATTTTGATCTACGAGTAATTTTTTTGCAAACGCATTTTTATAAATCATCTACAACCTAGACTATTTGGTTTAGTCACAAAAATGTCTTATAGGTGTCTTCCTGCCAGGATGTAGATTAAAAAAGTCCGTGGTAGTTAGTATATGTCATATAGAGTAGTGAACAAGAAAAAGGTTATTTTAAAAAGTAATTCAATGTTTTCAAGACACAAAAAGTAGAGTGTGTAAACTCGTCAGAGGAAGAAGAGAAGTGTTATCATTAAATAAACAAGAGGCCTTGCAGAGTGAACTGATCATTTTCTTTCTATTTCGTACATTGTTGTCTAAGTGTGATAGTGTGTAAACTGCCTAGGTCTATAAAGTTAAGATGCAGCTCGCTTCGCAAAACAGCTTGGAAATCTTCAAATAGGCAACTTCTTTAACTTCAATAAACTACACTGAGATGCGACACTTGTATTAACTTTGACCCACGAAAGCTACGCGTTAACCATGGGGTGGCATGTATTCTCAAGTGTGCTACTTACTCTAAGGAAAATATCCTCACACAACTATAATTCTTATGATAATGGCATTTATGATGTTTCAAAACCACTAAAACAATCCTCAATTATCTTACAATGTTCTAATATGTCCTTGCCAAAAATATTGAATTTATTTGTCTGAGGGAAGACTATATCTAACCAGTTACTTTGATCTCAGAACTGAGATATCTAGCGTTAAACATCTTTGAAAATTAACTAACTTCATTAATATAGTTAAGTGTAATGTTTTTAATAAAATTTGGCAATATTATTGATACCTATTAAATCAATTTGGTTGTGGACAGTAATAAAAAGATAACTCCATGGTGTGAGCGCTGATAATGCCAGTATTTGCGGATAAGGTTTGTCATATGGACAGCACAACGAACCCTCCGGCCGATATCATCAGTTTTCTAGACCGCTAATTATTTATTCATGTACCTCTTATTGTCCTCGCGAGACTGAATTTGATCGCGTTCCAAACCCAATGCTTCATTTGAGATGACAAACCACTTCTAAAATAGTATAGGATTTCTGAACGTCTGCAACGAGCATTCAACACTCTGGTAGGTTGCCCCCTTAAAACTTGCCTACCGATGGATTCTCCTATTGGTCCCAGTCATCAACGTAAGCCTATTGTTTTTGTATATCTATTCAACTTGTCACGAAGATTGTGACCGGAGTATTGAGTAGCCTACCTTTTTGTTGTTCTAAAACTAAACAAGAAAAAGTTCTTACTCGAGGTCAATGTCCGCAACATTTTTTTAAAGTAACTACAACAAATGTAAATAGTCTTTTTCTTTTTCAAGTTTTCTATGGAAGTTTTACCAGCAAACAGAATGGTCTTCTTCAATGTTTGCGTATGTTATTTTCAAACAAATCTACCCTCCCGCCCCCCTAAAAAATTATATGTATGTATGTATATATATACTCGTATATATATTGATCTTTACGCATTCTGTTTTACTAGTTTGGGTTGCGACATGTTTTAAAATTGAATATTTGGTTGGAAAATACTTTACACCTAGATTTAAAACTAAACCTATCATTTTATTTACACACTCGTAAACGTATTTGCCCTTTCCCAGAACCATACATTAGAAAATGAAAGCCATTTAATTTAAGCATTATAATATACATTTTATCATTTACAAGTTTTTTTATTATTATTATCAGCATCGCGTCTTACTACCCGTTCGGGTTATACGCACTTACACTAATATGTAATGGTAGGGTGATTGTGAGATTAAATGGAGTACCTACAGTTTAACGTGGGATCCGAACCACGGTGGAGGACCTGGCATTCCACACATTCACAAGTTGTCATTAATACACGTCTAGTCAGAGGTGAAGGAAGGGTTTGACAATCAGATAAGTTTGTGCTGGGACCGAGGATTGAACCCCTGACCCCCAGCACAGAAGGCTGACACCTTACCCTAGACCACCAGGTCACCCATTTACAAGTAGTCAATGTGTTCTCTCACTAAGTTTCTTGGTTTTGGAATATTCCGAACTGATTGTGATGTGGTCTGAGACGTTAAGTCATTAATCAGCTGCCTTTTAATGGGAGAAATTAACTGTTTGTTTGATAAATGTAACATACAATCAAATAAATGTTTTATCTTCTAATATGAATACAAAACAACTAACCAAACTAAACAAAGTTTTCTTTAGACTTAAGATTGCATTTTCTTCTCTAATTTTTCTTTGGATTTGACGTTGCTATTTTTTTCCCTCGTGATCTAAGTTATTAAAGAAACCAAATTAACACTATTGAAAGTAATAATTTTGTGCTTGAGCCACGTTGAGGAAATAACAACTTCCATGCCGCACATCCAAATAGCAAAATGTGTTGTATTAGTATTGGCTTATTGTATTGTCATAGTTCTTGGTCTTAGGATATTGCATGCATTTGGAGAAAACGTCCAAATGGCTTCGTTCTTGTATATTCTATAGGTCGTTTCCATATTGGTCTCTTGTCCAGAATGTTGATTAGACATTTGAAACCTGAGTAAATTAAATCTTTTTTATATAAATACTGAAATTATAATACACTACAACCACTCATTATATAGTTGTTTAGTTGATTACAAAAATAAACCTAGTTCGACATAGTTAAACGAACAGTCAATCATTTGGAAAAACTGTACTTACTATTATTAATATTAGAAAAGCTACCTCTGAAATAAATAAAGTCTGAAATTGAGAATTTGTGTTGGTGTGCGTACAGATGGTGCTGCAGCGGTGACGGAAAAGAATGTAAACTTTCTAGCCAAAATTAAATCTGTGAAGACTGGACATATTAGCTTTACGCATCATTCATCGAGCACTAGTGGCTAAGAAAATATCGGCTGCTCTAAACACAGTCTTACAAGATTCAGTGCTATCAACTTTATCAAAAGTTGCCTCTTGGCACATTAATGCAGAGATTTAGGCTCTGACGATGAAAAACTTCTATTACATACATGAACTAGGTATCTGTCAAGGGGAAGAGCTGATTGAGCTAAAAGATGAGGTAATACTACTTTTATCTAAAAAAACAAACAAGATTTATAGGATATTTTTCACAACAATGCTTGTCTCTGCAAACTATTTTATACGTCAGATATATATATATATATATATATGTGTGAGAAGTTCAACAAACTGAACATGTTTCGGAAAGTACAGAACACAAATAATATTATTTTACGCTATAAAGTCCTGGCGTTTATGAAAGGCTTATGTAGAAAATAATTCATTTGAAAGGTTTTCTTGTACTACAGATTTTATAGATAATCAATCATTTGGGGTATTTGGAAAAATGGTTCAGGAGATACCTTCAACCAGACATAAACACCGACCAGTTTGAGAGGGTTCCAGAAACCTCTTCGTATACATATAGAAGAGGTACAACATCTCTCAGTGAATGCACTGGAAGAATATGCAGAACTTTTGAGTGATTCAAATCTTAAGTTTGAATTTTCAAAGCTAACCTTGAATATCTTTTGGCCAAGCATTAAGGTCAAATACCCATTACTCTATGAATTAAAAATCTTCGTTCTCCTACCATTTTCAACCACATATTTGTGTGAATCAGCCTTTTCAACATTAGTTGTAATAGCATGAAATAACATTCTTGATTATACGATGTGTACACTCCCAAGACACCTTCACTATTCAATATTAAGCCAAGACTGAATTTACTGTGTCAAAATAAGTAAGCTCATCCATATCACAAGGCTTTTGCGCTTATAAGTATTACTTTTCAAGAGTTATTACCGCTACTAATTTTATAATATTTAAAATCATATATAACATTTGTAAATTATACAAATGTAATTACTTATATTAAATACTTGCAGTTGCCCGTGGCTTCACTCGCATTAAGCAATACATCAATACAGTCGACAGTTTTAAATGCTAGAAAAGAATCAAACTTCAAAAGCAGTGTGTTATGTATGTGAGATGATTCAAGAAAAAACCAGGGACGTGCCTCCATCCCCTCCCCCTTCCACCCCAGCTTACATCACGTGTCAACTTATGTAGGACCCACCTCGGTGGCGTAGTTGGCTAACGCGCTTGTCGTGTTGAGTTCGACTGCTGAGGACGGGGAGATTGAGGTTCGAATCTCGGTCGGGTGAACTGGGGTGGTTTTTCCTAAATGGTTTTCCACTCTCCCTCCACGCAAATGTGGGTTCACTTCCTCTAATTCAACCTCCCCAATTCCTAATCTATTAAAGTAATTAGTACTTAAAGCGTATAACCCGAACGGGTAGTAAGACGCGGTGCTAAATATTATTATTATTATTATTATTATTATTATTATGAACTTATGTAGGCATACCCGCAATACCAGCCGCGATAAATGTTCACTGTTTACGCCCGGTTTCTTAAAACTATTTTTCTTGCTGATGAACTAGCGTGATAATAATAGCTTACCATGGCTCTCTAAAAAATAAAGAGCACAACAGAAGAAGTCCCGTCTCCATCTGATGAATAATTTTTGAGTTTACTGGAAACAAACAAATGGACAGACAGACAAACATTCTAAAAGTGGATTATTCGGTGTTTTTATCATTTAAACTACCCAGAAGGAAAGAAAACCCCCACAAAAATTCGAGTGCGCAGAAAAACCTAACTGGTGTATACGTTCTGGGAATCAATCAATAAAGCAACTTTGTTCTTTTATGGTGTGTAAAATTAATCACAGGGAAAGATATCCAAATCTTAAATTATGTATAAATATCAATCCTTTATTGTTTTGGATTTAGTTACAAAGACGTGAAAAGTAGGCAATGAGGAAAACAATTTAGGAAAAACCACGCTCCTTATACCCGACCAGGGTTCAAACCCCGATATACCTGTCATTAGCAGTCTAGCTTAGTGCAAGAATGATGCCTTAGATCATGTGGCCACCGACGCAAGTTCAGTGATAAGTAGATTCTTACATAAGTTTGGGAAATGTCTAAATCTCCCATTTTACCAAATTTATTTGGAGTAATTCCACTACATTCCTGGAATTTTTTAAAATTTTCTGTTTCTACTAAAAGTATACAGTAGTTTGGAAGTGTTTTAATAACAGACAGACAACATTTAATTTTTATATATTAGTGTGATTCAAGCTTTCTAATTCTCTTGGCTTTGGAGCTATAGCACCTACACACATTCCCACAACCACACAGACAGGCGTACATACATAGAAACCAACAGATACCCGTCCTATATTATTTATATTATTATTGATTATTTGTTCTCACTGTCAAACTTCCCATAATCTATGAGTCAGAACTATGGACAGGCTAACAAGTAGTGCTCTATAGCCAACATCTTTTTTTCAAGATGGCCGTAATGTTTAATAGGCCTATAATTATACAGAGGTACCTTTGAATGTTCACCCAATAAAAATTCAATTAGCATAAGCTGAGAAAAAGGCCAAAAATAAATGTTTTGATGTCACCATCTTGAAACTAACATAATTCGTACTTAGCGTGTATATTAACCAGACGTCCAAGTTATATTAATGCAAAGTTCCAGCAGAAAAATTTGGTACAGTGGTTTGGGCGTGATTGAGTAACAATAATAATAATAATAATAATAAAGATAGACATTTAATTTTATATTAAGATAAAAGTTAAAAAAAACTATGTTCCCATACGCTAATTTCCCTACTATAAATAATAATTATACAAAGTTTAAGATTTAAATTGTCCTTTATTTGGCATCCTTCCGCAACAGCAATCACGCAGCTTAATACTTCAGGATCACAATATGTGTGGTAACAAAGGTTTCCCAAAGAAAGTGTAGTATTAAGAATATTCTTTTTAATATGTTGCTTGGTTCTTTGGATAACCGAATAGGTAATCACAATGTTTAATATGCTAGGCTCACTATGACTATATAAAAAAGAGGCTAAGAGGCACAGCCTAAATATTTCCCAAACTATTCATTTAAAGTTTAAAATTGCTTGGTTAATTGAGTTTAAAGATGCAATTTTAAGTTGATGTGTGGCCTAAGGCATTAGGCTTGACATACACTGTACGTGATTTTAAAAAATACACCCGAAGTGCACAACTTTTGGTTTCACTAAGTAGAACTGAACTGTGCCCCCTTTCTATTTTGTGGAGAAGAGATTTGGAATTACATACACCAGAGTTCTTGGGGTTTAAGCGGTCAGGATCTCAATATACAGTCAACTCCGCTTATAGTGAACAACAATGGGCCCAAATACTTGGTTCACAACGTCCTAAGTTCGCCCAAGCCGGAATGTTTCTCCACTTAACGGTAAGTGTGAGGGGCAAGGGAAAACAAAACAAAATATCACAATAATTATAATAAATTTATTGAAATCTATTTATTAGCATTTAAACAGTAGATTATTGTCTTTGCTGTGTCTTGTTGTCTATCATTTTAATTAATATGTTCTGTCTTTTAATGGGAGAATAATCTATCTGTATGAATATGTATTTATGTAAATGTAAGATGAAATCACATAAAGACTTTGAACGTTACCTCTGTGTAAGTTTTATTTGTTAGAGAATAATGATTTTCATATTTATGTGAATATAAAACAACAAACACAAAATAAAATTTCTCTTTGGATCTAAGATGAAAATATATTCTTTAAATTACTCTTTGAATTGCAGTTGATTTGGCGATGGTGATGGAAATGGATTCTAGTTAATACTTGTTAAATGAGTGTCCTAATGAGTGGTGAGAAAAATTACACAGGTAGATTTCAAAAAAGCTACGCTTACCCTGGCAACACGTGACGCCACTGCAAACCACTTCTTAAATAACGTGAACTTTCTGGACGTCTGCAATTCGTCTCAGAGCTTCTTTCTCTAATAACCAGATTAATTGTAGCTATATTCACGTGATCTAAGATGTCATGATCTCAATGAACATGAATGCCAGGGACGAGGGGTTTAAGGTTCGAATTTCATACGGCAACATAAAAGAAGATTTTCTATGTGTTAGTTTTGTCACTGTGATTTTATTATCCTCTTTATCAGTGCAAATGTGGGTGCACTTCCCGTAGCAAACCCTGAGTCTTTAGGCCTACCAAATAGATTAATCCGTTAACCCATGAGTTAAAATGTGAGGTTCAAAAAAACTTAATAATAGCCTACACAAGCTAATTTACGTACCCATCATTTACATTTTAATTGGGTAGTCTTACGTTGACTGATTCTATCTTATAAGTTACACCATAGTGTAACCAAGCAAGGTAAGCTTCCTTTCAGGGTAAACTGAGGATACAAGGTGAAGGTATAGAACCTGGATCTTTCAGCCCAGAATTCCAGCCCCCCTCCAGTAGGCCACGGGCAGTGAGTAAAGTCCTACTGACCAAACTCCTGCAAAGTCCCTAAGCTCAGGCGCCCGCAACTGTGCTAATGGCAGCACGAACTAAGCTGCAGAAACGTATCATTTCCAGGTTCAAGGAAACAGAACGCTGCGGGAGGGGGAAGGACCGAAAATAATTAACTTCACTTGAACGTTTGTAACGGTAAGAGTGTGGGTATGGTCGTGGGCAGAGCTAACTTATGAGCAACAGGTGAATGTGTGGATTTTAGTTGATACGCTCTAGTTAAAGTACTGACTATTTCATCTAAAGTAATAGGGAAACGCAGGTGAACACCACCATTATTAACAGAAAAAAATGGCTCTTTGAAACTTGACCCAGTGAAAATGTGGTCCAAGATGTCAGTCTCACCTAATCTGGGATTGTAGAATAAGGGATGATTGGGGCTCAAATCCCGTCCATGTGTATTTAGGCTCTTTTTCCTAAACATTTTATCCTTTTCCCTCCACACAAATACGGGCATACTTCATCTCAATTTAAGCTTCATCATCCTTGTCAGGACGGGTAGTAAGATGCGGAGATAAAAATACTACAGTAAAATTAAAAAGATTGAAAAAGTAAAACAATATTATAAAAAAGTAACACAGTCTAGATCAGTAATAATTTCATTTTTTTAAGTACCGCGTCTTACTGCCCATTCGGGTTATAAGCCTATTTATTAATTAAGATAATGGTTTTAGGGATTAAGAAGGTTATATTTAGAATAAGTGTACCCACATTTGCATGAAGGAAGAGTGGAACTATTTTTGGAGGGGAAAACCTCAGTACACTTGACCAAGATTTGAAACTCCACAAACTCCAAAGTGGTTCATTTAATTTTATAAATATAATATATTCCTTAAGGGCTTTAGGCTTGAACTGTCTTTGGGGGATTAGATCCTAAAAGGACTTTTAAAATAGATAATTAAGTTATACAATTATTATTATTATTATTAGCACCACTTTTACTAACCGTTCGGGTTACACGCACTTGCGCTAATGTTTGAGGGTAGAGTGATTGCGAGATGAAATGGAGGACCTACAGTTTAACGTGGGATCCGAACCACGGTGAAGGCCTGGAATTCCCCACATTCGCAAGTTATGATTAATACACGTTTTGTCAGATGTAAAGGAAGGGTTTGGCAATCAGCTAAACCTGTGCCGGGATCGAGGATTGAACCCAGCACAGAAATCTGACACCTTACTCCTAGACCACCAGGTCACCTTAATACAATCAAATTTAAGAAAAATTATGAACCGAACTGATCACACCGTTTCAAATAAAAGCAATATATTCCTTGGTATCGGGTTTGAAAGCTCTCCATGAGCCAAACCCATACCTAGTGCTTGACACGGGATCGTTGAATGTTCGAGATGGCTTAGAAAATCTTCGTGATGTCTTCCGTATAGTACATTGCAGTACTCGCAACTAGACATTACTTGTTATGACCATGTCTAGGACATACGTGAGCGACATACACACATGAGCCTGACATTGAGAACTCTTCGCGGTTGACCTCGAGCCAGGACATTACCGTTGAATGGATTATATTTACAAGAAGTCGCGTGGCTCAGGTACACAGATCCGGGAGATTAGTCCCATTTGTCTACGCTAGATAGCACTGGTACAAAGACGGTAATACAGCGTGGCCAGGCATTGAGTTGGTGCGGATTTATTTCTTTAAGAAAATTCGAAAAAGGGGGAAAAGAAGAGGAGGCCTTTGACAAAGTCATTGGCAAGGTCACGGGCATCCTCACACATGCTTCCTCCGATAATATGCTTAAATGGGATACCCTTAATAACGTAAAATAAGTGGAGAAGTGAATTATAATTATCAATACCTACCAAATAAGAGTTTCATACTTTCAAATATTTAACAACCAAGAGCCTTCACCAAATCTTCTTCCTTCAATTTACTTAGTTTTTTTTAATTACTACGCACTTCAGTGGCCGTATGGTCTAATGCGCTACAATCCAAATAGACTAGACTTCTGAAGATGAGGAGATCTTGCTTAGATTTCAGCTGGGTCCACTGAAGGTGGCTTTCTCTAAATTATTTTCCACTCTCCCTCCACGCAGATGTGAGAACACTTCCTCTAAATTCAACCTTCATAATCCCTAACATATTTGCTTAATTAGTACATAGGCGTATAACCCAAGCGGGTAGTAGGACACTATGCAAAAATAATTATTTTACTTCCCTCATTAATAACATTACTAAATCAATACTTTCGTCTACATTTTTATTTTTAAACTATGAAAATGTGACTATTAAATTTCTACTGTCATTTATTAAATATATATTAGTAATATATATTAAATTATATCGCTGGCTGAAGGAAAGGCGTAACTTTACCTTCCAACAACTCTCAGACCTCACTTTTTAAATAGGAATAAAATTGATTTAGAAATAATAAATATATCGAGAAAACTGTATACACACTTTTAGCCTCTTTTTTTTTCTTTTGCATATCATTCTTACTATTCACTTGGTCCAAAATCATTTTTATTTCCAATTTAAAGTGAAAATAGGTTCATTCTGTCCCCTCACCCTCTCTCTCTCACCAATCATTAAGTCAGTTACGCCCATGCTCAAGGCCATATAAAATTAGGCGCCTGAATCTCACTGCACATTCGGACTACACGCATACGTATTAATTACGCTAATGTGTCAGGGATAAAGAGGGTTGAATTCAGAGGAGTTATACCTACATTTTCGTGGAGGGAGAGGGTAAAACAAGGAAAAAAATTATCATAGCACCCGACGGGTATTCAAACCCTGATCTCCCCATAATCGGCAGTCTAGTCCATTGCAAAAGTAATTGCGTCTTAGACCATTCGACCACCGGGTCTGGTTTTTAATTATTGTTTTAGAATATAGCAGTAATAAGAGTGCTAAAAAAAATTGTATCTTGTTTGAATGAAAGTTTGCTTATAAATATACTACTATGATTTTCCTTTCTCCGTGTAGCTACAAAACAATATATTTGAGAACCGTTAGACCCGGTTGTATGATAAGTCTTAAGTCATGCGAATAAAATATTACTGTGGATTCACATGTTCGCAGAAAAATAAACGCAGAACAGAAACTTGATCACGTAACAAGCTCTAAACCAATCACAAGATTTTCGCCTCATCGGCGCAAACTGTTCTGCTAAAGTTCAACTCACCTCTAATTCGTCTGCTCTGCCCGAGATGTCCAGCACGGGAGGGACAATTAAATCTTTAGCTCAATCATCTCATATCAGTGCGCATGCGCATTTGAACACGCGTGCGCTGTGCAGCCAGAAGCGAGCAGACAGCTTCGTTAGCAGTTGTGAGGAGATTTGAAATAACCCGTAATGAAAGGTGTGTGTAACCATGTAATGGATTGTGCCACGACACAACGTTATAATTTGAAAATACTCATCCTAACAATGATCTAAAAGATATGTTTATCAACTAGGAAAAAAGTTGATAATCAGCTGTTTTAAGTTTACATTATACTCAAGCATAATATTCTGCTTTTTATTTTTGGTGAACGTATGGATCCAGCTTTAGTCTAATCAAGCTTGTTCAATGTTACTGATCGCAAGAGTCATAGGTAAGTCATTGCACGATTTTACCTAACCCACACCCCTACCTCACTTATCTCTGTGAGAAAATAGGAGGGAAGGATCTACCCATGTACCCTCTAGTTCCAACGCTTATGGTCACGTGAACAAAGGCGGCAATTTCTTCTAATTTGGTTTGTCAGTGAAAGAATGGTTGGGACTCAAATCCGACTGGATATCTTAAGAAGTTTTTTTATTAAATTGTTTTTCACTCACCTTCCAAGAAAATGCGGGTACATTTCTTCGGCAATTCTAATTTTATCATCCCGCTACCTTACTAATGAAAATATGATTTTGAACCGGATGGCTACTAAGATGCAAATCACAAATAATAATAATAATTATTATTATTGTTGTATTTTTATGTATTTGGGTTGATGATTTTGAGTTGACTGAAAACATTTTAATACGCTTAAAATATAAAATGGTTTTGAAACGAAAAAAACAAAACTATTTTTAGTCATATAAATCTAACTTTTGTTAAGTGAAGATTGCAGATACCATATTAATTCAGTACTATGCCTGCTTTTGGTCCAACCTTACAGAACTACCTTATTTACATTTTTATCTTGGATTGAGATTGTTGGTTCCTTACCAAGCAAGGAGGACATTTTATAAATGATTGCAAATAATAGCTGTAAAATAAATTGCATCCGTTTTAGCCTATCAATTTTAAATGTGACACTTGACCTGGTGATCATGTGACTAAGGCATCAGTCTCTCAGTAGACTAGATTTCCGGTGATACGGGAGATAAAGACTCAAATCCCAGTAGGGAAAACTTGGAGTCAACAGGAGGAACTTAGACTTAATATTGTTTATTAAAAAAAATTAAAAATGGGAGTAATACGTGTCGACTTTTAAACGTCGTTTAATTTACTCTGCTTTGATCTGCGTTGAGTTGGCTCTTAAAATGGTTCATTTAAGAAGTTTTCGGTGGAATTTAATTTGAAAGTGCTAGCGCTCATTGTTTATTCGTCGCTGGACTCCATATTGTTGTAAATAGCGTCTCTCTACGTGTGACACCGTACTCGGAATGCGGAACTAGGACTCTCATGTAGTTCGTGAACACCCATTGTCCACGGCGCTAGCCAGTTTTTCAATTGCAGAAAAGCTTGGAATGGAATCTTGTGTTTAGTAGCGCTTCACTATATTCTTTTATTTTGTTGTGCTTCGCAATACACTGCCCGCTCAGGCTTTTCCGTCACCCAAGAACACAGGTTCAGGAGGACGTATTTTAAGGAAACGTATTCCTATTACAGCCCGGTTAGGAAATAAAACTCAACCCTCTCAAGTCCGAGCTATGTTATATCCTTAGTGTCTTACTACCCGTCCACGTTGTCTAAATAATTACACTAATAAGGCTAGGGCATAGTGCTGTAAGGCATACATAGGAAAGGACATAATACATCATTTTGTTACTTAATGAAATCAGAGTGTGTGTATCGCTACATATGCTACTTATGTTCTGACTGCAAATTTATTCATTCTATTCAATGAGACCAGTGAGAGAGAGATCTCTTATCTAAGCACATAAGTAGATTAGGAACACGACTTAAATAAAGCTAAGACTTCTTACGGAAATAGCTAGACAAAGTGAGTTTCATTTCAATCCCCTAATTCGTTGATTAATAGAACATTTTCATTTTGATTGTCAAAATAAAAGGGGGCTGGGGGAGGAATGAATTACAAACTGCCTTGCATGTCACTTTGAAAAACATGAATCCTCTGATAAAGCTTAAAAAACAACTGTCACTTAAGATTCTCTCACAGACACAAGCGTACATCAGCAAAAACTCGCCGCACTATTTGCGAATGAGTTTATTATTTGGAAATAATTAAGGATCACGGTGAGATGGAATTTAAAATTTTACATTTTAAGTTTCATAATTTAAATAAAAAAATCATATAAACGTGAAATGAACAAGTGTTTTTGTATTTTCTACACACAAACTTTTTTTGGTCAAAATAATACAAATATTGCTTTAGTACAAACACAGAGTTTAATTTTCTTCCCATGGTGATATCAACAGTTCTTGAATATCTGTAAAGGGTGTCCTGGAATTTAATGACCACTTTTTCTCTTCATTTAAAAAGATTATATTCTAATTCTGCTATGTCCATGACAAATATTCATTGACGATTGATATCACCATGTGAATAAAATTAAACTCTGTTTCTTTTAGAGCAATATTTTATTTATTTGGTACAAGATTTTTTTTTTTTGCTATAACAACTTAAAAAAACACTGGACTTTTCTCACGTTCCCTACACCCCCAAATTAAAGTGTGAAAATTGTAATTTTACTATTAAAAAATTTGTTGAATAACCAGCTTTGTATCTAAATTCTGAAATTAAATTAAGAAGTTTAAATCATAGATATAGACTCCCTCAAACAAATAATACTTTTTTTTAAATAAAGTTTCTAAAGAACATTTGAAGATAACTGAGGCCTGTTTTAACAATTTTGTGGTTTCAGAATTGTCATTTCCAAATAATAAATTCTTAACTGTAGGTATATCTGTTATTTATATCCAACTAGTGTTACAGTAGCATAAGAATAACATACCGACTTAACATAGGATGAGGGTTACCAAATCAGTTCATTTTCATAAATTAAACACACCAGTGGAGCACTTGGATAAGTACGTCAGGCTCGTCTTGTCTGCTTACCTGTACGGTTTTCAATTGCTCTCTTTCTCTCCCTACCCTTTAGTTAATAGCTAGGACACCACCCCCTTAGAGGAAAATATCCTCACATGGTTGTATGTCTTATGAGAATGATAGTTTTGAAGCATTAAAATTAACTATAATTATTAGTACCGCGTCTTACTACCCGTTCGGGTTATATGCACAAGCATTAAAACGCTTAAAACAATCCTCAATTATCTTAAAATGTTCTGTTGAGGCCCTGTTAAAAATTGATTTTAATTGTTTTAGGGAAAGCTACAGTAGCCCCACGGCTTCTTTGGTGCTGACTGACGACTTTGAAAAGTTACCAGACCAAATTATGTATCTCTACGCCGAACCATATGATCTGCAAAAACATGTATTTAACAGCTGTCACTTCTGACAGTAAAAATTTAGGTATATACCTAAATGTGGACTGTCAGGAGTCAGCTGTGAGCTGTGAGTCAGCACCAAAGAAGCCGTGGGGCTAGTTTAGATCTATGTTTCCAACCATTTACTTTGATATTAAAGCAACGACATCTCGTGGGAAGCATGAACAAAAGTTAACTAATTTAATATTTTTATTTAAAAATACTTCAAAGACTTTGATCCTACAGAGACATATTGAGCCTTTCGTCTTCATTTTGATATGAAACTTATTTTTAAATATCAAACCACTTCTTAAATATCGTGGAATGTTTAGACGTGTGGTCTGGTGGACGGCCACACTTCCTGTGTGTCTACTTCGGGAGAGGTTTGGTGGGGGTAGTTTGTAGGGGAGGGTTGGGGTACAATGACAGCTTGAGGTAGATTAAATACTTATGTTGTAAAGCATGTTTGAAAGGGGATAAGTAAGTGAGTGTCTTTACAGTTTACAACTTCACCGGGCCACTTAGTCAATTATCAAGGGTTGTTTTAGTACTTCTAGTTTCACTGGGATTACTCCAAAATTGAATTAACGGGACAGTTTACATCCTGAGAAGGCGATTACAAAGTCAATGCAGGTATGGATGTTTAACTCGGGATGTCCGACTACCCTGCCTAGCTCAGAAACATCCCAACCCAATCACGTGGGTAACAGAATTAACACACACACAAATACTAAATATTTTCATTCACTATAAGGAGTTCGAAACAACTCCCCCAGGGTATGGGGCTGACCTCCCTAACCGCAATAGACACTCCCTGAACAAAGTGTTGCAGAGGTGCCCAGAGGTGCTAGGCCGGCGTTTTTTTTAAGGTGTGGCAAATCGGGCAGGTGTGCGTCTACTTCTTCCGCCTCACCAGTGCGCATGCGCCCAAGGCTCACTTAGATGGAGGTCTATTTCATTTCAGTGGTGTAGCTGGGTGTACTCTTGTAGGGTGGTGGGGGATGTAGGAGGTCAACTTACTTTCTCATACGATTCTTTCAAATATTAGATGAATTATATATTCGCTAATTTAAATGATGTATTCGTTAGTTTAGATTTATGTGTGGGGTCTATATTTGGATTTCTAGGAAGTCTCTATGTCACTGTACTCACTTTCCTAACCCTATACCTTAGGGTAGCTAGTTTAAGATGCATATATCCCAACACCCACTAGCCAAAATAAATTTCCTAGTTACATTCAATCAGCTAGAAAACTTAAAGGGGGGGATGTAGGAAACACGAAAGAAGGTCAATGTTTTTGCAGTTGTTATAGCAAAAACATTTTTTTGGGGTCAAAACTACCCGCCTTGGTGGCGTAGTTGGCTAACGCGCTAGTCGTGTTGAGCTTGACTGCTGAGGACGGGGAGGTCGAGGTTCGAATCTCGGTCGGGTGAACTGGAGGAAGTTTTTCCTAAATGGTTTTCCACTCTCCCTCTACACAAATGCAGGTTCACTTCCTCTAATTCAACCTTCCCAATTCCTAATCCATTAGCGTAATTAGTACTTAAAGCGTACAACCCGAACGGGTAGTAAGACGCTGTGCTAAATAATAACAATAAAAAAATTCTGGTCGAAATAAATAAAATATTGCTTCAGTACAAACATGGAGTTTAATTTTCTTCGCATGGTGACCTTAACAGTTGTCGAATATCTGTCAAGAGTGTCCTGGAATTTAATGACAAATTCTTATCTTAATTTAAAAAGTTTGTCATCTAATGCCAGTATGCTGATATAAGATATTCATTAACTGTTGATATCACCAGGGAATAAGATTAGATTTCTATGGTTTATTGAAACAATTTTTATTTTTAGTTTGATCAAAAAGAGGTTTTGTTATACAAACTGCAAAAACACTGACCTTTTCTCGCGTTCTCTAAATCTTCACCTTAAATCACATAGTAAATACTAGGCATATTCACTTCACACTACTAATCCCCTTCCAATGGTAAGAAAGTTTAAGTTGCTTACTGGAAAAATCTATCATCATGTGTTTTTTTTCTGCGATTGTTTATATACGTTATAATAGGAACTTCGGCCGTTTAAGTAAAATAATTAATAGAAGTATATTTACGTGATATGTACCCTCCGTTTACACTGAGAGATATCAAATTTACCCTAAATTATTCCACTATGGTAAAACTTATAAGATAGGGTCATAGTGTAAGCGATCAAGGTTATACTGCTACCTTTCATGTTAAACGATGTGTATGTATGAGAGTTTACGAACATGCGTGTGCATGTGTGAATAAACACAAAGAAAAAGCTTATATGTTTGTCTCGGCGATCGTTCACTTTCCAAAATACAATAACTTCAAGTTCAAAAGAGCCCATTAAATCAGTTAATACTACTAATGACAACGCTAATACGAGATAGGCACGTATAGACGCGTTTCAATCTGTCACGCGCAAGCGCTGTTGACACTTGGAACCAATCTTAGCTTTTTATACCTTGGTTTCTTTGTCTTCGCAAAAAAACAAAACAAAAACCACAACAGAAAAACAGAACCCCATCTCCGGGCAACAACACCAACAAAATCAAGTATTATTTTATTTTTTACATAGAACAATAATCTTAGTATACCGTTCTGTGTTTCATAAGCGTGAGAGAGTGATTGTAGGGGGGCCGTGTCTGGCAAAAGAGAGGAAGGGTAGGGGAGAAGTTATTTTTAACCAGTGTTTTACAAGCAAATATAAAACCTTTCAAAACTGAGTAGTATTCATTCAACTGTTTGTTGAGGTTTTGTCCATGTTTGTCATGGGATTAAATTACTAGATAATAGCTAAGGGGTGTGATAAAATAAATCTTATGTCGGCCTATGTATAAAACAGACAAGGAATATGTTTTAAGAAACCTGTTCCTATGGTTTTTATTAAACTGGAGTAGTTTATATACCTGCTCCGGTGCTAGTGTGGTATTAAGTGTGAAACTCACGACAGCCTGAATCGCGGTTGATGGGGAGGTCAAGGTTCGAGTCCCGGTTGAGTGATCTGAGCGTAGTTTTTCCTAAATAATTTCTCATCCTCTGTGCGTGCAAATGTGAGTACATTTCATCTAAATTATACCTTAATCATTCATAGTAGGCAGTGGAGAAATGTTCTTAAACTTATGTTTGTTTGATATAACTCCATACTTGATCCATCCTCACTAACTTTCTCCTCACTT
Organism: Timema californicum; assembly: GCA_902141385.1. Lineage (NCBI taxonomy): Eukaryota > Metazoa > Arthropoda > Insecta > Phasmatodea > Timematidae > Timema > Timema californicum. Next base: position 44,058 of record CABFOW010001520.1, read on the forward strand.
CCATATCCTTGTATACTCCCTCAGCTTTAACAATATCCATACACCGAGTCACACATGCTCCATCATTAGCGCCGTATAATGCCAGTGAATTGGTGACACTATTTTTACAAGCTCTCCGATGTTATAAAAATGGGAATGGGGTTCAAAAGTTCTATTGATTTGTATATTTGTACAAAACTTTCAAAACGTTTGAACTTTCGCTGGGATTCATTACAAACACTATGACTTGGACCCTCAAGAACGATGACCTGAGAGATTTTTCGCCTGAGTATACGATTATTGAATAATAAAATATGAGTTATTTATTTTGCACATCACAAAGAAATTGGATGGCGTATGTGAAATTAGGGGATGTACTGAGGTTGAGGCTTAGGGATTATAAACCTCCACCCTTGAAAGTGTGAAACATAAATATCACTCGATATCTCAATATTTATAGCGAGATGGTTGGTGTTTTTTGGTTTTAAAGACAATAGTCCAGTTGAAGCGATAATATGATGGTTTCCCACAATCCTTTCACGCAAATTCAGGTACATTTACCCTAAAACTATGCCATCCTCATCCCTAACTCCATTAGTGTAACAACTATACTTATAATCCAGCTTAGTAATAATACGTAAAGCAGGGGAGAAATAAAACATGTTAATTCCTTCTTCCCCTACATGCAAATGTGGGTACACTTTCTATAACATTTTATCTGTCTAATCCCTACCCATTAATGAACATATTCAGATAATTTGGTAAAGTAGTAAGGTAGGGATCACGCTAAAAACAAACATGGTGGTTTCTTATTTACCTTTCACTCAAATGTAGGTACAATTTGTTTAAAATCCTACCTTTGTTAGCGTATGGCATATTTTACCGTGAAGGAAACGTGGTACCTAATTTGGTCACCGTGTGTTTAGTCTTTTAGTCACCCTGTGCGAACAGAACGTTGTCCAGGGTATACCTTGTAGGGTGTCTACAAGTCATACCCGCAATGAGATGACGTAATGATAGTGATTATGAAGGTGTGGAGACAGTGGGAATCTTAAACCTAACTTAAGACTGATTAACCAGACCATGGTGTCCATAGGAATAATTCCCCTTTCGGGAAAATACATATGGTATCGCTGAAAATCGAACCCGCAACCTCTGGCCAAGGGTGCTGACCATTAGACCAAGAGGGTTGTCACCCTTATTCCCCTATGCCCTATTAGAATAAATGTATGAATAGCTGGAAGGGTGATAAGATGCAGAGAATGGTTAGTAACTCAATGTTTTCCCATTATCTTCCAAGCATTATTATTGTTATTTATTTGTTATTTGAGATATTTAAAGTGCACTTTCTAAATGACTGATTATATCAGCACATGAGAGCTTATATGAGCGTAAGCTAAAGAATCTACCAATTTTTCAGGGAAAGACATTTTAAAATACCTTTCAGGGTTCTTTTACATGCCACAATTGACATGAAACTGATGACTTTACTTCCCCTCCGAAGGAAGATGTGCTACGGATTTTTATCACTCTAAAAAAAAATCTTCTGACCCTAGCTGGGTATGAACCCAAGAAATATTCCAAGTAAAATCGGGCTCACGACCTATAAATATATACTTTTTTTTTAGCACCGCGTCTCCCTATCCATTCGGGTTATTTGCTGAAGTACTAATTACGCTAATGGGTTTGGAATTGGGAAGGTTAAATTTAGAGGTAGTGAACCAGCATTTGAGTGGAGGGAGAGTGGAAAACAATTTAGGGAAAACCACCACCAGTTCACCCGACTGAGATTAGAACCTTTATCACCTCGTTCTCGGCAATCTAGCTCAACACAAAACTAGTGCGTCGGTTAACTACGCCACCAAGGTGGGTATCTACTTTCTTAATCCCTGATTGATTCATATGTATAAATATGCAGGCAGCCCGGGTGAGTCGTAAGACGTGGAGTGCGGAATAAAAGAAACCTATACGAAGGTTGCCATTGATGAAATATATTAATTTCCAACTAACAGCTTTTATTCTTAAAATCTTCCTGTACCTTTATAGCCGATAAAATTGCTAGGATGTTGAGAATATATCTTTAAAGAGCGAAGCATCTGTCTGCGGACCTCCCATTGATAAATAAATTAACTTTTAACTTATGTGTAGTCGCAATCCTAAGAAACAATTAAGATGTGGCAGAAATAATGTCCGTCACGTGGCTCCACTTAAGTTGTTTCCTGCAACGCTTGACTGGAAGTAGGAAACGTTGAATAATGTTTCATTTCACTGACAATATGTTCACGGATGATTGTAATTTCTCACAGCGCATTAATTTTAAGAAAGTAATAAGGATATTTTTAGTTTCTCATTAAAACTTAATTGCATTGTTAAGTCATTCTCTCGTTTTTGACATTTGTAGTTGTTAAAGGCGCTCTTCAGCAGATAAGCCTTATTTTCACATTTGGCTTGTAATGTAACCACTTCGATCGGCAAGTGGCCTAATCATGAAGCTAGTTTGGTTCAGGTTGTAAGTGATGGAGGATCGTGGTCTAAATCCTGTTTGGATGTACTGAATATGGTTTTTCTTAAATGGTTTTCCACGTTTATTTCAAACAAATGCTGGTATATTTTTCCAAGTTACATCTTATTCGTACTTGCCCCAATAGTGAAAATATTCGTATAGCCTGGTTTAGCACTACGCAGATCACGTAAAAAAATCCTATCTGAACTGTAACGCTCCTGATTTTTTTATTTCTCCTTCTTCGCGTGATGAGAAATATCGCGTACTGCTATTTATTTACGGTCACCGGCCAGACCTAGGCAGCTCAACATGGCGTAACAAAATATCAACATTTATTTTACTTACCTACTCATTAATGATCATAACTGTTTCTCACCTACACAATTAAAATGTTCACAGTTAGTTGCTTTTTTTTAAGTGAGTTAATAAAATTTAGCTTATGATTTTGTAATATCCGTATAGTAAATAAAAATAAACTCTGTGTTTGTGTGTGTATCCATCCAAGCTACCCATATGTTTATTTTAATGGAGAGGAGGAATTTAAGGGAAATGTACCCGAATTTGTTTGGGGGGAGTGGCAATATGGGGGAAGGGGAAATCCTAACTAGACCAAGCCGGAATTAGAGCCCTGACCTCCCGTGTCACTGACAAACCATACCAGAGAAGGTTGATGCGAAATGACGCGTGCCCACGGATGTGGGCTAGATGATATGTTAAGCAGTCAATGTTTTCAGACTGGTTGCAACCTACACAAGCAGGTTTCAATGATTCTCGTCAAGTAGACTACTTCCACTATTACTTGGTTTCCCGGCAAAAAACAAACAATAATTGGAAACCTCACGCGAATCACAAGGATTTGAAAGCTTTTTTTTACGGCTATAGAACTTTAGCTTACTGATAATTTTGGTAGGGTTTTAAACCATCAAATAATTAAATTTGAAACATAAAGTAGTTTAATTTAATATCAAACCACATCATCGGAAGTGTCGACAAAGGTGTCAGCACTTCTTTATCTAGTTTACGGTGAGCCTTAATTTGAATGGCGTCTGCGTGTAGGTAGTTTCTTCCACCTCACTAATTCAGGTGCACTTTCTGCCTACCCTTGAACATATTAAGTTGTTAGTAACTACAATATCAAATAAAAAAATTTAATGCATCTCGCACTAACGTGAAAAAGGACTGGAGATCCCCAAAGTCATAAATCAAATCTGAGAAATAGCTTTCTAGGTTATTATTATTATGCGTTCAGCCTTACGACAGGTCCATTAATTTTGTTAGTGAACTTAGAACACCAATGCACCCTGTCCTCTACTTCCTCCTCCATCAGCACACAAAGTTTTCTTCTTTCCTTCAGGTCATCCCATACTTGAATCCTCCTTCTCCGTAAGCTTTTTTTCCCCCTTAATCTTTTCTTCTATGACGTCGTGCAGAAGGATGGCTCCAATTCAGTTTGCTTTGTACTAAAGATGCTCATCTAAAATGGTGTATCTTCTTGTTCACGCTTCTTAGGACTTCTTCATTTATCTCACATCTGTCCACCTGATCTTCTAAAGTCTTCTCCAGCACAACATTTCAAAGCTCTCAGAATATTTCTTTACCATATTCTTAAGAGTCAAAATTTCTGCTACATACAGCACGATGCTCCAAATGTAGCATTTCATAAGTTTTTCCTCAGTTCCAAGCTAAACTTGCTCGTCAGCAGTAACCTCTTCTTGTTGAAAGCGTCCTTGGCCATGCCAATCTTTGACCTAATTTTCTTGGTGCAGTAGGCATCCTTTGGCAGCAGGTTTCCAACGTACTTGAACTGTTTTATTTTTGTAGACTCCAAGTTTCCGATATTTATTTCCAGCTATCTTTAATTTTTTGAAATCACCATTACTTTTGACTTCTCAATAATGATCTCCATGCCATTTCTTCTCCATATCTTCACTAGCTGGTCTTTCATTTTTTCCAACTCTTATTTATTTTTGGTCAAAAATGTTAGCTCATCTGCGTATTTTACTCTGTTGATAAAGCATCTTCCTATCCTGAAATCGCTACATCCCTCCAGGGCTTCGCTGATCAGCGATTCTCCATACAGGTTGAACTGCCTTGGTGACAAACAGCATCCCTGCCTCCCTTCTCTTCTTATATCTACGCTCTTGGTCCCTCCACCATTCAGCCTCACCTTCACTCGTTGTTCCAGGTACAGGCTTGCAATAATCTTTCAGTCTCTCATGTTGATGCTGATTTTCTAAGTACATCCATCAGTTTCTTCAACTCCACGCTATAAAACCCCTTTTTCCAGTCTATGAAACCAATGTAGACTGCTTACTTGACTTCCAGTACTTTCTGAAATTACTATCAGCATTCTGTTAGGATATCTGGTTAATTTTTCTATTCTGAATCCAATTTGGTCTTCTTCTATCACACTTTTTTTTATTTCGGTTCCAGTCGCTTATTATCTTTTCTTGCCAAGATCTTCCTCATATAAGAAATGAGACTGATGATTCTGTGGTCAATGCAGTTCTTGGAATGTTTTTCTCTTCATAAGTTTTTTCAGAACCATAAACCTATTATTTTCAGCTTCCTTCAGAAGGCTATCTGGTACGTCCTCATCTCCAGCAGTTTCCTTCTTTGCATGTCCTTTATGGCTCTTTACACTTCACTCTTTAAAATGCTGGGTCCATTTTTGTCTTCCTCTGCTTCGTCTTCTGCCTCAATCTCTAGGTTCCATTGTCAATTTTCCTTGTCAAACAGTTTCTCTAAATACCTTTCCCAAATTGTAAGAAGTTCTTTATGATTCGTCAACATCTGACCTTTGGGATTTTCTATTTCTATTATTTGGTCACCTCTTTTTTCATTACATCCAAGTTATTTTCTTTCTGGTATATGAGGTCATATCTTCCTATTCTTTACAGTTTGATAATCTCATCATATATATTCTCTATATAGTACTTCTTCGCTTTGTCTGTTTCTTTCCTTAACTCGTTGTTTAGCCTAATATATTCTTCTTTGTAGATGTTTTTCCATTTCTTTCTTACATTTTCTTATGGATTTTTGTTACTACGTGGGGCTTTCATGCAGTCCTCTTCACCTTTCCAACAAAGTTATTTAGCACCACCAAAGAAGTATCCTTACACTATTGCACTTTCCTTCCACACCCATATTCTCTTCTGTCACCTCAATTAATTAACATCATTTTATCTATTGAATTTATCTGAATGTCGCCTCTGATTCTTAATTTTTCCAAGATCACCTCAGTTTATTCTTGCTCATCTTCTTGACCCTCTTCAGTTTTGTCTCGATGAGCGCCAACAGCAAGTTGTGGTCCGAATTGATATCAGCATCCGTCAATGTCTTCACATTCTTTACTCCATTCCTTAATCACTAGTCTAGTAATGTAGTCTGGTTGGTACCTGCTGATGTCTCCTGGGCTTTTCTATGTGTATAGTTTTTTTGTGTTACGTTTCTTGAACCAGATGTTTGTCACCACCAGGTCATTCCGCTGGAAGAATTTTATGAGCCTTATGTTTTTTTTCTTCTCCAGTCCATGTGGCCTTATAATATTATGTTCCCGTCCTTCTCCAACCACACTGTTCCAATCGCCCATAATGATGGTGTTCGCATACCCTCTTCCTTCATGTTGAATGATTACTTTGATTTCATCATATTTATTCTACATCGACATCATCGTGGTAAGTTATTACCATATACACTTGTACATGTACTATTAAATATTCACTGGTTCAGCGTTTAGTTTCACACATATTAATCTATCATTACGCCACATCACATTAAAAAAACTTTTTACCACCTCATTTTTCATAATTATTTCTACAACTTTTTCTGAAAGCTTTCCACCTGACTAGAACATTGTATAATTTACACCACCGGACTCCACTTAAACCCACAATGTTCACACCTATCTATTTATACTTTTTAAAATTTTCCTTTTTCCAGTCCTTCTCATCGTCCTTACATTTCATGTTATTATGCTGAAATGGACAGTTTTACTTGATGATTGTTATTTGTTGATCTCTCACCCCAAAGTAGTCCCCACCCGAAGATACGAAAGGGGGACTAGTTTGTCCACGGAGTTTCTTACCCCAGGAAGAGCCATTATTGGTTTTGTTCCCTCGAAAAAAAGTTTTCAGGGAAAATATAGTGTGAAAGTTTTCCCTTTTTTATCCACACTGCAACACCACGGCCAAACTACCACTCCAAGTGGTCACTCCCGTGGCTGTTCGATCTTGAACCATCTAAAGCAACATATTTTCTGTGAATCAAGTCCATCCCGATACCGCTGCTGCCCGGTATTAGCCACGTATCTCAGTACAGGAAGACGTGATATACCCACGTCACTGGGCCCTTACAGAACCTAACCACCACTGACCTTACTGCAGCCGTTAAGCTACCCCAAAGTCAATGCCTTTGCCCACACCACTAAGTGGAAGCGTCTATTAAGTTTTACCTATGTGGACTCAGAGAAATCTCTCACCATCTGGTGTCTCAAGGGCAGGGTTAAGGAACCTGTATGAGAAAATGCTCCCAGGTCTCTCTAGATCACCCAGCAATTAAACCATTTTAAGACTGACAACTTATACCAAGTAGTAACCAATACGCGTGCCGTCTAGGTAGAGATGATAGAAGGAAAAATCACCGAGAAGCTTTCTCTTGATTTTTCACATAACATTTTACATTCGGAAACATATTTTTATTTTCTCAAAAAAAAATTCACCTAATCAAATTGAAAGATTGCAATCGAACAAGTTGAACTTTGGACGTTAACACTAGAAACTTAAAATATGTTGCAATAAAGTAATGACAGTGATTCTAGTTCTCTTTTTACACTCACGTATTGATTACACTGCTTGAATTTTTTTTAACACCTCGTTAGTACAGTAGCCCTATGGCTTCTTTGGTGCTGAATGACAGCTCACAGCTGACTTCTGACAGTCAACATTTAGGTATATACCTAAATTGTGACTGTCAGAAGTGACAGCTGCTAAACACATGTTTTTGCAGATCATATGGTTCGGCGTAGAGATACATAATTTGGTCTGGTAACTTTTCAAAGCCATCAGCTGTCAGTCAGCACCAAAGAAGCCATGGGGCTACTGTAGGTAGCAGGCTCTTTGTAAACACTATTAATAGATCTCCAAAACAGCCCGCAGGGCCTGCCGCGAGCTGTTTTTTAATTACATAAATGATTTTGCAATTTTTTTAAATTAATTTTCAAACAAAGGAAATACGACTAATTCACTAATTTGATATACTTTTTAGCTTTATAAAAGCCCCTTCACCCTCAGGGCATTCCGGGAAGTTTTTCTTAGCTACAAGGTATTGAGAAACCAAAATAATCACATACCTCGCGATGTCCATCCTTGAAACAATTGGGTCAGAAAAACAAATTACTTAACTAGTGTGAGGTATTACGAAATTAGCAAAATAGGTGGATTGAGCAACAATTACTAACACCTCGGGGTATTGCCTGGAGGAAGGGAGGGGCTTTTAGAGATCTGTAAATGTTACGAAATAACTAATTTAATTTAAAAAGACCTCTCGTTTCGTGCCCTGGGGACATTTAGAGAGCTAAAAATAGTGTAAAAGGTTATTAAATTAATATATTAGTCGTAAACATTAAAAATATAGTAAATTTATTTAAAAATTACGAGATAATTTATGTAACTAATAAATACCTCACGGAATGCCCTGGGTTAGGGGAGGGAGCTTTTATAGAGCTAAAAAGTGTATTGAATTAGTGCATTAGTCGTGATTTAAACAAAATTCAAATCAATTAAAAATTGCGAGATAATTAATGTAATTAAAAAACAGCTTGCTTAGTAAAAAACCACTCTCAGTGCACTCGACCAGGATCGAACCCCGATCTCTCCGTCTTCGAAAGTCTATCTATTACTAGAGTAGCACCTCAGACCATGGGGCTATCAAAGCGGGTTGTTTGAGGGTTTAATGTGGTATTGTATGGTAATACTTCATATTTATAAGACATCCCCTTCTACTGGGATTCAATGATCTATAAAATGTACCGGGATAGTTGGTTAGCCCTTACTGCGGCTTCAGCGGTAACTGGTTGATGTCACAATGACAGCGACATTGTTTTTCAACCCATGTGTGTAGGGGTAGGAAAAAGATCGGCGAGATTGTTCTGGCAACGTGAGTCGCTGTGGGAGGTAGGATAGAGTCCCGGCAACGTGAGTCATAGTGGGAGGGAGGATAGAACCCCGGCAACGCAAGTCGTGGTGGGAGGGAGGATAGAGTCCCAGCAACGTGAGTCGTGGTGGGAGGTAGGATAGAGTCCCGGCCACGTGAGTCATAGTGGGAGGGAGGATAGAGTCCCGGCATCATGAGTCACGGTGGGAGGTACAGGATGACGGTGGAACGAGAGGGAGTTCAGACAAAATTGCTCTTTACAAAACTTGACAATTTATTAGCTCTTTCAAACGGCCTACCCGGTTTGGGTAGCCACTTTTCAACTGGCCTCTGACCGAGAACCGAGAACCGAGAACAAAAGGCATGCCCTAATGCTCCCTGAAGGGGAGCACGAGAGTAAGTTCCAACACGTACCGACCAATTGGTCACACCGTGTGGTTCGCAAGAATTTAGGAACGGGTTGTCGCGTTTCGCGAAGTTCTGAAACAAAGAAACAGATATTACATATTATTAGTAACATAAGGGGTAAGGGGGGTTAGAAATTTGAAAAAACCGAATAAGGGTTTTTAGAGTTACGTGCGGAGACACTACTCTATGGGGGGCTGGTGAGAGCCTCCCAAACCACTGTTGTCACATCTCGCTTATCCGAGCAGGGCTTTGGGACGTCGATGGCACCCACCAGGGTCGATGACGTAGTTCCCAAGCCCCTGGATAAGAGGATTGGTGGCACCGGGAAGTCTGGCGTAGAAAGACTGCGCCAGTCCCCGGAAGTGGTCCTTGATGGTAGGCATATCCAGGTCGCGGTGTAGAGTCTCATTCCGGACATACCAAGGTGCGCCCACAATGATCCTCAGACACACGCTCTGGAATGCCTGCATCCTCCTCATATACGAGTCCGCCAGGTGGCCCCAAGCGGGACACGCATAGTCGAGGATCGGTCTGAGCAGCTGCTTGTACAGCGTCAGACCGTTCCTTGTAGACAGGGCGCTACGCCTGTTGAGCAGTGGGCCTAGGATTCCCAGCCTTTGCCTCGCTTTGTTTAGTCTCTCGTTGCAGTGTAGTCTCCAGGTCAGTTTGGTGTCCAGCGTAAGTCCCAGGTACTTAGCACTGTCCGCCCATCTGATCTGTTCTCCGAACAGCCGGAGTGGAGCCGGCCTGTAGTACTTTCTTTTCCATGTGAAGAGCACTGCGGTGCTCTTCTCCACGTTAATACTCGTTCTCCAGGTAGTCAGCCACCCCTCCAACTGCGTCAGGTGCGTCTGGAGTCGCCTCTCCACCAGCTGCCCTCGCCACGACTCCGCTACTAGAGCCGTGTCGTCCGCATACAGTGCCAACTCGGTGCCTGGGGATTTTGGAATATCATTCACATACAGACTGAAGAGCACAGGGCCCACCATGGAACCCTGCGGCACTCCAGCCCGGATGCTTCTGACTTGGGATGTGGCGTTCCCAAAGGTAGTGGAGAAGGTGCGGTGGGAAAGATAAGATTGAACAACCTTAACTAGGTAGAAGGGCAGATTCAGGGAGAGGAGTTTGAAAAGGAGACCTTCGTGCCAAACACGGTCGAAGGCCTTTGCCACGTCTAGAAAGACAGCACCAGTCAGCCTGTTGATGTTGAAGTTCCTCGTGACCTGCTCCACGAGCCGGACAAGTTGGTGGGACGTAGCGTGTCCCGCCCGAAAGCCGAACTGCTCATCCACCAAGATGCCCGCCTCGCGAACATGTCGGGTCAGTCTCGTCAGTAGTAGTCTCTCGAACAACTTGCCCAGACAGTCGAGCAAGCTGATCGGTCGGTAGGACGAAGCTAGGGCCGGGTCCTTACCCGGTTTATGAAAGCAGAGGACGTTGGCGTGCTTCCAGAGCTTGGGGAAGTGACTCAGGAACAGGACGGCGTTGAATAACTCCACGAGGAAGTCAATCGCCTCCAAGGGCAGCTTTCTGAGGACCGCGTTACTGATACCGTCGGGTCCGGGGGCCTTGTTTAATCTTAGAGCGGCTATCGCCCGTGACATTTCTGTCACCTCCGTGGGTTCAGGTTCATCCAAGGGTCTGTACGAGACCGCACCGATGACCTGAGCCACGTGCGCAACGTGCACCGGGTCTGACGGGTTGTCAGTCGGTACAAATTGCGCCTCTAAGTGCTCAGCGAGAGCATCGGCCTTCTCCTTGTCGGAGTTGGCCACCCCGTTGCGACCCACAATAGGCGGCCTTGGTGCGGGGACCCGCATCAAGTTCCTCGTCATTTGCCACAGGGACCTGTCCTGCACGCACAGGCTCTCAATCTTGTCCTCCCAGACACTGTTCCGGTATTCTCGGACCATCTCCCGAACCGCATGGACTTTGCGGCTCCAGTTGGCCTTGTCTACCGGGTCCCTCGAGACTTGCCAAGCCTTCCTCAGCCGATTTTTCTCCCGGACGTGCCTGAGGATAGAATCGGGCAAAGAAGCCTGTGGCACCCTCTTAGGACGGTGCCTAGGCGTCGAAGCTTCGAGCGACCCCTTGATGGCGGAAGTTATGAGCTCCGCACCATGATCGATTTCCGCCGCTGTTCGAAAGGTAGGGGTGGGTCCCAACCTCTCTCTCAACACATTTGCAAACCTGTCCCAGTTAGTGCGCTTTAGGTTGGGTTTTTCGGGGGGGTCTATGAAGGACACCGCGCGTCCCAGGTTCACAAGAACGCCTCTGACCACGGAATCAACATGTTAAATACCCTTCACTGCTGCCTGGCCTTGTCCAATAGGATAAAAAGGAGCTTCCCATTGGCGCGGGAAAACGTGAACGATAGTGGCTGCCAAGTGAGCCAATAGAAAGCCGAGTTCTCACAATCACAATAATAGTCACAATAACATGCTCTAATGTTCCCTGAAGGGGAGCACAAGAGTATGTTCCAACACGTACCGACCAATTGGTCACACCATGTGGTTCGCGAATAAAAGATGGGTTGTTGCTTTTCGCAAAGTTCTGGAACAGAGAAAACATATTATTAATAATAGTGGGGGGTGGGGGGATATTTGGGAAACAGCATAATGGTTTTTAGAGTTACGTGTGGAGACACTACTCTATGGGGGGCTGGGTGAGAGTCTCCCAAACCACTGTTGACACATATCGCTTTTCCGAGAAGGGCTTTGGGACGTCGATGGCACCCACCAGGGTAGATGACGTAGTTACCAAGCCACTGGATAATAGGGTTGGTGGCACCGGGGAGTCTGTCGTAGAAGGACTGCGCCAGTCTCCTGAAGTGGTCCTTGATGGTAGGCATATCCAGGTCGTGATGCAGAGTCTCATTCCAGACATACCAAGGTGCGCCCACAATGATCCTCAGACACACGCTTTGGAACGCCTGCATCCTCCCAATATACGTGTCTTCCAGGTGGCCCCAAGCGGGACACGCATAGTCGAGGATCGGTCTGAGCAACTGCTTGTACAGCGTCAGACCGTTCCTTGTAGACAGAGTAATACGCCTGTTAAGCAGTGGGCCTAGGATTCCCAGCCTTTGCCTTGCCTTGTCGAGTCTCTCGTTACAGTGTCGTCTCCAGGCCATTTTGGTGTCAAGCGTAAGTCCCAGGAACTTAACACTGCCCGCCCATCTGATCTGTTCTCCAAACAGCCGAGAACCGCTGTGCTCTTCTCCACGTTAATACTTGTCCTCCGGGTGGTCAACCACCCCTCCAACTGCGTCTGGAATCACCTCTCCACCAGATGCCCTTGCCACGACTCCGCTACTAGAGCCGTGTCGTCCGCATACAGTGCCGACTTGGTGTTTGGGGAGTTCTCATGGGCACTGAGTACAGTGGGGAACTCGTCATGGACGGCTCAGAGAACATGGACTGTGGGGCGGTCCAGGCAGAAGAGAGGGTGAGTGGCGCGGCTTATGCAAGTGCGGAGGAAAGATACAAGGGCCGACTTAACAGGGAGTCACAACAAGTTTATCTTTGAGTGCCATTATTTGTTTGAATTTTGTTTTCAGTACATAATCAATAGGATAGTTTAAATAATTTTATGTTTGGCTTTGAGTTTTTCAAAAACACTTTCTCTTGCATCTCCACCCACCCACCCAACTCCTCCCACCCATCCTACAACACTATTTGATGGTTTTAAATATATATAATATACCATGTGGCAGGCTTTAGATAAAACCTTCCTAACCCAGTCCCTTCACCCGCTTATAAATCAGCAATCCGCCACTACGGACATTTTTTCGATTTAAAGTTTACCAAAAAATGTTAATCACTTTAGTCTAGATCAGCTTTTTCCGAACATGTAGTCCGCGGACCGGCACCAATTCATGAGCTCGTTGATGCTGGCCCAAAGATAAATTGTTAGCTCTATTTACACTGGCATTTTAGGAAAGCGTATAAAAATGACATACTTAATTTGCTAAGTATATATATACATATTTATATTTATTTATTTAATTCACATTAAGGTTTTCTTTGGTTCATTCATGGTTCGAACAAGTCTGCATTCGTGGGGGAATTTCACCACCTCTATACTCTATATACTTTGTTGACGTGTTTATTTATTTACCTATTTGTTTATTGGTTTGCTCACGTGTAAGATGAAAACTAACTTAACACATTATACAGTTATTATTATTATTATTATTATTATTATTATTATTAGCACCGCGTCTTACTACCCGTTCGGGTTATACGCACTTACGCTAATGTGCAATGGTAGGGTGATTGTGAGATGAAATGAAGGACCTACAGTTTAACGTGGAATCCGAACCACGGTGGAGACCTGGCATTCCTCACATTCACAAGATGTCTTGTCAGAGGTGAAGGTAAGGGTTTGCTAATCAGATAAATCTTTGCCGGGACCGGGGATTGAACCCCGGCTTATACAGTTATTGATTATATTAAAAACATGTATAACAAATTCACACAGGTCATAGTTACAAAAATCAACGAATTAAAATTTGGAAATACAGTATATGTATGTGTGTGTGTTGTATATATGTACATGTATTCAAATAAACTTTGCGAAATTAAGACTAGAATCTAGATTGACCCAATTTACGCTTGATATAGATAAATCTGAGCTTGTCTCTTAATCCTTATATCCTGCTGGCCGTTCATATGGAACAAATAACTTTTCCGGTCCGTTAATTAGAAAAGGTTGAAAACCACTAGACTTAGGTGTAAATGTCGTTGAGCGCATACTAGTTACAAACAAATTAAATTAATATTTTAGCACTGTGCACCTTACTGCCCACAATTATTATAATTATCAGTAGGGGAACGAGTACACTTAAAAGAAAAGGCCCCCTTTTATTTTGTTCACCTTTAGTATCTTCATTTAACTTTGACGATTCCGTCTCCCTATCATTACTTATATAGCCTGTAATGATACTTGCGTCCCAACACACGCACCACAGATATACACTCCTTTTTTACACCAGGTTTTTCTTACCCCTTCCCCCCTCCGCCCCGCCACCGTTCAATTATATACAAGGTAGATTTGGTAGTGTGTGGCCATGGTTTGCGGTCTTTTGTGTTTCATTCATTTTTCACGATCATAATAGAGAAGAAGAAAAATAGAAATTACCAGAGGTGTGCAAGAGTGCCATTAGAACAGGAGGCTCCATAATCGCTAGTCTTAGCGTCCAAAATTTCAAGGGGAGGAGAAATAAGAGCCGATATTACACACCACGTCTAAAGTTGTGTTCAGGATAGATAAATAATTAGGAAACCACTCTCAGCCCATTCTGCCGATATTTAATCAAAGACCTCACCACCAGTGAAAAACTAAAATAGATAAGACCTACGTTTGGTCCACGTACTCACCTATATGAGTATGTATTTCTAGATTGACCCTGAGAGTTAGATATACGAACCATGGCATCAGTCTCGTCTGGTCTGATTTGTTGGAGATTGGCATGTTTCGGATACCAGTCAGATGTATCAAGATGGTGTTTTTTTCTAAATGATTTCCAAATCTCATTATTTGAAAATGATGATACATTTCCTAGAAAATCTACTTTACTCATCCCCATTCCAAGGGATTGTTTCAACCGATCAGAATGTAACTTTTTTTATTTTAAAGTTAATATGTAAGGACTCTGCAAACCAGCATTATGTTTTTAATTTGTCGTATTTTTTTATTATTATTTAGCACCGTGTCTTACAACCCGTTTGGGTTATACGCTTAAGTACTAATTACGCTAATGGGTTAGGGACTGATAAGGTTGAATTTAGAGAAAGTGAACCCAAATTTGCGTGGAGGGAGAGTGGAAATACATTTAGGAAATATCACCCCAGTTAACCAGACCGAGATTCAAACCTCGATCTCCCCGTCCTCGACAGTCTGACTCTACACGAAACTAGCGCGTTACCCAACTATACCACAGAGGTGGGTTATTTGTCATATTAGGTTTTAGCGTGTTTACCGCACATGTACACGTCTTAATCTATCATTAATAAGTGAACTCAGCTCTTCTACCCATTTGGGTGTTCTTCACATCTTCACTAAGATGATAGGAACAGGGATGGTAAAATATTAATTGAATTGTACTAGCATTTGTGTGGAGGGAGCGTGGGATACGATTTAATTTTTTTTTAAAACTCCACACACCCAACCGGGACTTGAATCCCCTCCTTTCCCATCACCAGCAAGCCAGACCGAAGGAGGGCTATACCCTTGCCCATATGTCTATTGTTATAGATTGTTCCAGATTAAGTAAGTTTTTTAGGTTGTACCTATATTGAGGTCATCTGGTTTGTTATAAATCACACTAAATAACCCCATTGAATCCTACTGACTATACAGACTGTTTACAGCTGCCCCCAAAAGGTTCAGATTGTCATGGTTAGACGATTTATCATGTTTTGGTTACCCCTCGTTCAAGACTTGACGTGAGGTGTGAACAACATTAGACACGGTGTTTTTGTGTTGGGCCTGCTCTGCTCCGGCAGCTTATGCAATTTGGCCAATTCCAGAGTAATCGTTCCAGCTTTACCAACTCGTAATTTTTTTAATCTCTTTCTCATTCGGTCCTACTCTTTCATCTTACGCCTGTGTCGTTTTTTAAATTTAATTTACTCTTTGTAGCGAATGGAGCTCCATCTACGTGTCTCAAAGACTTATATCTAATAAATGAATATATTTGCGGACAGGAGCATAACCTCAAAGAACAGAACCGACTTATTACAAATAGACTGTTTATGTTCATCCATTGCTCCTGTACCGAACGCAGATGTGTGAAACAGAGAATTTATTGTAGAAAATTGTTCCGCTTTGTACCATAGTTTCATGAAATATTCCTTTAATTCCTTATGGACATATTTGAAACTATTTAAATGGAACAATCGGCTCAAAATATCCCAAGTTTTATAGTTTACACTTCGGTTTAATTGAGCAGAAACATTATCAATTGTGTTCAATTATAGAAAGGACATTGATACCAATTATCTTCTCACACTCATGTATCGACTACACCGTTTAGTGGTTGAATGTGTTACTAACGTTGGGACTCCCTGTTCTGTTGTAGATCAGGAATATTAATATTTCAACAAAGATTTTACGTATAAATTTCATTCTCCTGAAAGTGGATGATCTGATTTTTATTTACCGAAAGATTTGGTTTCTAAAGCCAGACGAGACAAACATTTTATCTGCGACTGTGGTGGCCCTCAAACCCACTGTTCGTGCACAGACTTTTTTTTTATACAAACACATAATGCAAGCCTCAGCTAATAATAATCACTAGAGTAATGTCTTGTCACATGGTTTAGGACGTCATCCTTACACGCATGTTTTTATCTCTTCATTGTATTCATTAAGTAAAACAAAATAAATTGAAAAGATTTCTTTAAGGATCACCCTGACAATATTAAACCTCCAAGAAAAACACTCCCTCCTGACCACTCAGCCACCAGTACAGGCCCCCTCAACCACTCAGATATCAAGACCAACACTCCCCCTAACCACATATCCACCAAGACCAATAATCCCCCTAGCCAATCAGCCATCAAGAACAATATCCCCCTAACCACTCAGCCACCAAGAACAACTTTCCCTCTAACCACTCAGCCACCAAGACCAACACCCCCCCCCCCCCNCTACTCGGCCACCAAGCCCAACACTCCCACTAACCACTCAGCCACCAAGAACAACTTTACCTCTAACTACTCGGCCACCAAGCCCAACACTCCCACTAACCACTCAGCCACCAAGAACAACTTTACCTCTAACTACTCGGCCACCAAGCCCAACACTCCCACTAACCACTCAGCCACCAAGAACAACTTTACCTCTAACTACTCGGCCACCAAGCCCAACACTCCCACTAACCACTCAGCCACCAAGAACAACTTTACCTCTAACTACTCGGCCACCAAGCCCAACACTCCCACTAACCACTCAGCCACCAAGAACAACTTTACCTCTAACTACTCGGCCACCAAGCCCAACACTCCCACTAACCACTCAGCCACCAAGAACAACTTTACCTCTAACTACTCGGCCACCAAGCCCAACACTCCCACTAACCACTCAGCCACCAAGAACAACTTTACCTCTAACTACTCGGCCACCAAGCCCAACACTCCCACTAACCACTCAGCCACCAAGAACAACTTTACCTCTAACTACTCGGCCACCAAGCCCAACACTCCCACTAACCACTCAGCCACCAAGAACAACTTTACCTCTAACTACTCGGCCACCAAGCCCAACACTCCCACTATCCACTCAGCCACCAAGAACAACACTCCCCCTAACCACTCAGCCGCCAAGGCAAACACTCCCCCTAACCACTCAGCCGCCAAGGCAAACACTCCCACTAACCACTCAGCCGCCAAGACCAACACTCCCCCTATCCACTAGCCGCCAAGACAGGCTAACGCTAACAGGTTTAGTTCTACTGTTAAGTATGTTCACTAGCCCTGTATTTTCTCGGCCCGGTGTTATTTTCGCTAAACGTATATTGAAACGTGATTCTGATCGTTCTCGTGACTGTGTAATCAAAAAAACAAGGTTCCTACATTAGTTTTCAATGATAGGATGGTTTCCATTGGATAGGGCAGGCTGAGGTGGGGGAGGCGTAGACTGTTCCTCCTTCGCTTCCCACCAACAGGTACTTACCGTACTTACGTGCGTTTAGTCATCAGGCACGGACCGTGAAATTGGGATGTGTTTTCTTTTTGTTCGGGCAGTCAACAGCTTACTAACAAATCTAAGAATACAAGATTAGGGAGGGTAGATTTTAAGTAAATATTTAAGTAAATATACTGGTTTGCGTCTGCATAGAAAATGAAAAACCATTAGTGTTTTTAACACGCCCCAGGATCGAATTTGATCCATGAACTCCCGGGCATAATTCAAACTAATCTGATTCTATAAAAAAATAATCTAATTGCAATCTATAAGCCTGCAAGTTTTGCTAAATGTTTTCACTGTTTTTAAAATTCTAGTGTTTAAACACTGAAGCAACATAAAAAAACTTCAGTGGCCGCGTGGTCTAAGATGTCACTCTCACATTATACTAGATTGCCAATGACGGGGAGATTGAGGTTTGAATCTCAGTTGGGTGTCCTAAGAATGGTTTTTCCTAAATTGTTTTCCACTCTCTCTTCACGCAAATACGGGTACACTTCCTGTAAATATAACCATCCCGAACCCACTAGTGTAATTAGTACACGAACGTATAAACCAAATGGGTAGTAAGATTTGGTGCTAAAAACCTACAAAATTCAAACTTAGAGAAAAAAAAGACAAACTAATTTATATAATCACAAAAAAAAAATTACTTTCTATTGCAAATAACTATATTTTGGTCACTGCGTACCGGTATACGCCAAATGTGAAAGTTCTGCTATTGATTCTTGGTCTACCAAATATATTTTTCTGGAAGAGCAGGTTTGATTAATTTCGCTAGTTAATGAATTATTAGTCTGGTACCGGTTTTCTGTGCTTAGCGTGGATCTAAATAAGAATATCCCACTATTCACTGTAATAATATCAAATGCGTGAATACTTATTATACACAACACAAGACTTAACCAAAACTGTTAATAATCAATGCTGATAAGTGCACACAAATTCATAAATAAAGATTAAGTTTTCAGTAAGCTCCTTTAATAAACGATAAAATTAAGAAAGCTTAATCTTTTGTTTTGTTATTGTACTTCTCCCGTAAGCGTACAAGCAGAAGAGCGTGTCTGCTTCTTGACCCGGGTCACGTGGTATTGTCAAAATCATTATTGTATTTGTTTGTGTGATGTCACGTCCACTCCAGTGTAGCTATGCTCTAAGACTTATAAGACTTTGGATAAAATCCACAGTGAACAGGAGCAACATAATAAAACTGCAATCCAATATCAATTCTGCGTTTAATAACGTTACGGCCATTGGACAAGTACTGCAACTATTAGAATATTGCGTTTGGTGTGTGCGTTTCTACATGTGATCTGTCTTTATGTTTCTACAGTGGACTTACCACTTTTGTGGTTTTACATGACAGCTAGCAGAAGCTAGCAAATGGTATCAGTTACGCCAACATTGTCTAAAAATAACTTTTGTCACCATATTTGGAAACAATTATTAATTACTAATTACTACTATTATAATTACTAAAAATATTATCAATCACTTTTAACAATACTTCCTCAAAGATTACAGTATAATTTCTCTTTTCATAATCAAATGTAAGAAAAAAAAGTCTAGTGATTTCATTTTAGTTTTTCTTTTCATTCTTGTGGCAATTACCGGTTAAATAGAGCGTGAAATTTTACATTTAATGTTATTATATTCAGATATTAATATTTTTATAGCTGCCCTCGTATATCTTTAACATAAATAAATGGTTTGTGATAATAAAGAGGAAATAACATTCAAAATGTTTGTGAAATAATATAAAGTTTAAATCTTGTAAACAACGAGTATTAACACAATGGCCGAATTCCTGCCACAGGGCCTCTTTCTATTCTACGTCAACAACTGGCTTTTACCCAGTGGCCATGTTTGTTTACAAGATTTAAGGCCACTTTTAACGTTCTCTTGCTTTTAATAATTAATTTTAATTAAACAGCTAAAGAAAACTTCAATATTAAGCTACGAACTAAACGGTTATTCTCATAACCAAAATATTACACTTTTAAATACAGTATAACATTGAATTATCGTATACAATAAAGTTGTTAAAACTACGTGGGTCAATCAACAAGTTGAACAAAATACTTTATATAGTTTAGTACTATTTATTGGTATTTATGCGTGTCTATGCTACCCGTTAATAATTTTATTACTAATTTGAATAGTACAGTGTCTTTTTTGAACATTAATTTGGCTAGTTAGTAATCTGTGTGTTCTTTTGTGAATATTATTTCGTTGTGTGAGCGTGTTATCCTCGGAAAATAAACGGATTTTTTGGTGATCTTTGAATAATTATTTATCTAATATAACATTAAAGCGTGTGATAAAATAAAATAGCGAGTGTTTCTCAGTGATCTATATACTTTATTCGAAAATTTAAGTCTATCAAGACTATAAAATAAATCTTTTAACCCCAAGATGGTGTTGTGTTGCCCTCTAGGCCAAACCTCGAGTTTTAAAATTTTTATATTCCAAAAAAATCTGTGAAGTGTAATAAAAATTACTTTCGAGTCTGTATCTAGTGTTTATTAAATAAATACCAGACTAAGACTTCAAGTTATAAGTTATTGTATTTTTATTAGAAACTTTGTTACAACTGTTTAAGAGGAGTGAATCTAAAATAGATTTTTGTTAGTTAGGATAGCTTTTGATTTGTCATTGACATTTATTTTATAGGCCTAAACATATTTTCTAGGATATTTATTTTTGTTTGTTAAATTATTTAAAGTCATTATAAATAGGCCTACATATTAAAACAATATAATATAACAGATTGTAAAGGAGAGCACAAGCCTGAGGTTGTGTAAAACTTTGGTTAAGTTATTAATCTGTCGTTTTGGCAAGACAATTCAACATTTACTTGTAAGAGGCGGTCGACGAATGATGGAAAAAGATTTATAGTTTTGCATGCTGGTTCAAGAAAGGGCTTTGTGGAAGGTGCTGAATTATTATTTGCATCAAAGAAGACCACAGGAGATTATCACGGGGAAATGAACGGGGAAAATTTCGAAACCTGGATGAAAAACCAGCTACTGATTAGCCTCGAGGAACCTTCCATTATTTTTCTTAACAATGCTCCATATCATTCTGTACAGGTTAGTGAAAACCTCATACAAGCTTACACAACGCACACACATTAAAGGCATTTTCACTCCAAAAAGTGTTTAAACACTTTCACAACTGTAATTTCCACATTTTTAAAATCAATCTTATTATCTAAGCTAATTTGTAAAATAGATTTATACACTAAAGTCTTTAAGTATCTCTATATCAAGGATGTCTAGTCACAACACCAAAACTTTCTTTTTGTCCTTAATTGGTTTTATCCAAGTTTTGTAAATAAAATTTTAATATTATATGTGAATTTTAGACTTGTCAAGACATGTTTTAATTCAGTTGATGTTAATCACTTTATTGTAGATTTTTTTTAAATATTTTGTAGCTCATTAAAAGCAAAGCAAAATAAAATAATTTTTTTTAAAATATTAAAAGTCAAATAATCCATATAACTATGAGTTTTCTATCTAAGTTTTAACTTTATTACCACTCCTTACTTTAAACTACTTTAGAATGTTTTCTGATTATTATTATTATTGTCTTTATACCCATTTGGGTTATACGCACTTACACTAATGTGTAACAGTAGGACAAGTGTGAAATGAAATGGAGGACCTACAGTTTAACATGGTATCCGAACCACGGTGGAAGCCTGGCATTCCTCACATTCACAAGTTGTGATTAATACACATCTTGTCAGAGATCAAGAAAGGGTTTGGAAATCAAATAAATTTGTGCCGGGACTGAGGAATGAACCCCGGACCCTCAGTACAGAAGTCTGACACCTTACCCCTAGACCACCAGGTCACCAACATGTTGTAATACTCTTAAAAATGTTTGACTTTTTTTCCTATTTGTAGTTATTGATATTCAGATTTTTCACATTTATTAATGTTGTTAATAATACTAATATTAACCAAAAAAATGGATTTTTTTTATAATTTTCTATAAGATAATTGGAATTTTTTTATTAAAACTTTATTTATTACAATAAAAACTGATATGGGATTAAATGCTATTTTTTTAAAAAATATTATATTCTTGAAAAAATTAATAATACTAGGCCATCAACATATCAAGGTCAACAATATATAGAAAATAAATAAAACAGTCATATAGGTTTCTTGTATAAACTTAAAATTTGACTCTCAGAAGTGACAGCTGCTAAACACATGGTTTTACAGATCATATGGTCCGGCGTAGGGATACATAATTTGGTCTGGTGACTTTTCAGAGCTGTCAGATGTCAGCTGTGAGCTGTCAGTCAGCACCAAAGAAGTGGTATGAGCACTGTACCAAGGCCTTTCTACGGTAATCCGAGAGTATTTCCTCTAAGCAACAGTTAATTGGCTTGCTTCGGTGGCAACATCGTCTAACGCACTACTGTCATGTTATACTAGACTGCCGAAGACAGGGAGATAAGGTTCAACCCCAGTAGGGTGCACTGAGGGTGATTTTTCCTAAATAGATTTCTACTCTCCTTCCACGAAAATGCGGGTGCACTTACTCTCAATTAAACCTTCCTAATACCTACCCATTAGTACATGGGCATATAACCCGAGTGGTTAGTAAGATGCGGTGCTAAAAAAAACACAAAGAAACAGTTAATAGCCATGGTGTTACAAGTAACAAAAATAATAAAAAATATAACCCATTTCTGTGGATGCATGATCTAAGGCACTACTCTTGCGGTAGACTAAACTTACGATGATGGGGAAATCAAGGTTCGATACTAGGTCGGGTGTAATAAGGGTAGTTTCTATAAAATGGTTTTCCACTCTCCCTCCACGCAAATGCGGGTTCACCTCATCTAATTCAACCTTCCCAATTCCTAATCCATTAGAGTTATTAGTGCTTAAAGCGTATAACCCGAACGGGTAGTAAGACGGGGTGCTAAATATTATTATTTTTGTTTAATTTGTCTTTGTTTGAACAAATACAATTATTAGGTTTTAACTAGTTTTTTTGCGATTAATGTATTTCAAGTGACCCACGTCGGTGATTGATTAGTCTAAGGCAGGGGTCCCCAACCTTATGCCCGCAGGCGCCATGGCACTCGCCAAGCCTTTTGCTTCTGCCCGCCACTTTTTGACCACAGCTGAAAAGTTCTTGACTAATATTTTAATCTGTAACTTTGTTCACAAAAATCAAGCTTGTGCTTATCTCCAAGTATGCTCTTACCGATCCCCCCCCCCCCTCTCATTCCTCTTTCTTTGCCGGATCATTTTCAAAGTGTACTTTATTAATTCTACTCACTAATACCATGCTAATACTGTTCTTGTATTTCCTTTGTAAATATATTGATACGGGTCTACCCAGCTTTGTCGCCTGAATAAACACAGAATGAATATATATTTTTACCATGTACCTAAGCACCCAAATGATTGTGAGTAGTTAAATATTTCGTTGTGTATTTATTTTGGTCTTGTTAAAATCGTTCATAAAGCAGTATTTTTATTTTTCATTTATAGACATTGAATTTTGGTTTGGTGAAAATTGTTTAAATTGTTTAAACTGGTTTTGAACTAACTTCACGTGTGTATCATTTACGTTATTTTATATTTTTTAAATTTTAAACTCACACATTTTTTTAACAATATGTATTTTGTGTGTGTGTGTTATTTGCATTATGAATTATGTTAGATTATAAATTTAGTAAAAAAATTGATTGGTACCCGCCGCACTACCGTTAGTTTTGAATGTGCTCTAAGGTACAAAAAGGTTGAGGACCTCTGGTCTAAGGCATCATTCTCGTAACAAATTAAATTGACGGTGATGCGGAGGTTAGGTTTCAAATCCCGGATGTGTTTATTGAGATTATCTATTGCTAAAGGGTTTCCTACTTTTCCTCCAAACAAATTGGGGACATTTTCTTTATGCTCTATCTTACTCATCCCTGCCCCATTAATGCAAGTATGTGAATATACTAAACGGGGAGTAAAACGCCGTGAGTAAAATAAAATTAACTTTAGAATGTATCATCTTCAATCCAAAATAATTAACATCACCATGCATGCCGACAATATTTCCACAAGGTAATAAAACTCAGAATCCGATTAAACCTTTTTCAAACTCATTTTTTATACTTAACAAACAATTCAACGTATTATTTGATTGGGTTAGTGGATTCAAATATTTAGGGATAATTTTAATTAGCGATAACAATATTAGATTAGAAATTATGAAAAGAATACAGTCGAGAAATGCTTGTTATTACTCGATCAGTAAGTTGTTGGCATCTCGCCTGATGTCAAGAAATGTAAAACCCAGAATATACAAAGCCGTAATTTATCGCTTGTTCTCTGTGGGTGCGAAACATGGCCTCTTACCTTAAATAACGAAAATAAATTCATGATATTCGAAAACCAGGTGCTTATGAAGATGTTTGTTCAAAAAAATGGACGAAGAAATGGGGAGTGGAGGAGGCTACATAATGACGAGCTGCATATCATGTACTCATCACCAGACATTGTTAAGGTAGTAAAATATCGCAGGTTATGATGGAAAGGCCATGCAGCACGAATTGTGGTATCTAGAACCGCGCTCAACGTATTGAATGGCAAACCCAATGGGAAAAGACCCAGAAGTAAATAGAAGGATAACATTTGGATAGACCTGAGAAAGATAGAGTGTAACGGGATAGAATTAGCTCAAGATAGGGATAGGTGGCGTACTTTTGTGATTGCGGCAATGAGCTTTCAAGCACCCAATGCCATAGAGTAAGTAAAAATAATCCAAAGTTTTAATAATATACTAACATTATATTAAGCCCACTACGCATCTAAAAGTACTCTGTTTGACCCCCAACATAATTGGAATTTTGTTATATTATAATTATCTAGGGCTATTGTGGGAGTAGGTTTATTTAGAATCCAATAAACTGGAGCGTTCTACAGTGATAAGTTGGTGAGCATGTACTCACTGTGTACGTCAGTAAGCAGCCGAAAATCCTCCAGACTGGTGGTGGCATTCTAATCCGTCCCAGCTTCATGACCCTACCAGTGCACCACCTGGAAATAGACAATAAAGTGAGTGAGATGAAAATACCCCCAAAGAAACATCTCGTCACAGAAAAAGTTAGTGTCGGTATTTAATTCTCCTGAGAGAGTGTTTTAATGGTTAGCATAGTTAGGGGAGCACCGCTGTGGGGCGGCACAGACTCGCTATGACGGAGAAACATGTTTTTAAGATGGTCAGTATAGTTAGAGGGAGCACCGCTGTGGGGCGGCACAGACTCGCTATGCCGGGGAATGCAGTCGTGGCGACCTGACTGACACACTGGGAGATGGATAGACCGGCGGGGCTCGAGATTCCACACCCGCTTCAGTCCAGTTTAGCGCAACAGTTTACAGAATCCACTGAGACACCATGCACACGAGCTTGTATAGTGCCTGATTTACTGTGGGACTATACTGAGACCACGTACACACGTGCCTGGATTGTGTCTGATTTACTGTGGGACTATACTGAGACCACGTACACACGAGCTTGTATTGTGCCTGATTTACTGTGGGACTATACTGAGACCACGTACACACGTGCCTGGATTGGGTCTGATTTATTGTGGGACTATACTGAGACCACGTACACACGAGTTTGTATTGTGCCTGATTTACTGTGGGATTATACTGAGACCACGTACACACGTGCCTGGATTGTGTCTGATTTATTGTGAACAGCAGTATTCCTTCTTTATTGAGCCTGGTTTATCGTGAAGATGTATATGATTTCATGAGTGGCAAAGGTACTGTACATCTATAAATAAGAGATGGAAACAATTTCATGAAGACTATTTAAGTTTTGGCCAAAATATATGCAAACTATTAAAAAAAACTAATTTACTTGATGCACTAGATCCAAATTTCTAAGGTTTTCACTTCAGTATAATTTGTCTAAACGATGAAATCACCAAAAACATAGTCGTATACGTTTAAATAAATCCATAATCCCGACTCTAGCTATCTGTTAGGCCTTCCACTCACTGGCGCGACCGATACTTGTTTTTGACGCTAAGGGTTGACGTGCAATTGGGAAAGTTGGTCGGCAATCAACCAGTTGCCGGATAAGAAGTTTGTCTTGTCATTATTTTTCTGTATCGTGTATTATTTATTAAGAAAAATGAAAGATGACCCAAAAGAAAATATTTTGTTTGGTCAAATGATGGATCTAAAGGTGTTGACGAACTATATGAAATAATAAATTACAAATTAATATTAATTAAAATTAATAATAAACTAAATATTAATTTTAGATGTACACTACTATTAAATTGTTAGTTTCAGGTATGAAAATAAACCTTAAAATCAATAGGAGCAGTACTACTCAAATATTTGTAAAAAATCACAATATTAAGCTCTATCTGATTGAACGATTTGTTATTTTATCAATTTTCTTAATTAGCAAGTTCTGTTTTCTCTTGTATTTTTAATTTCTCGCTATCTAACAAGTAGAGAAAGTATTTTGATCGTCAAATAAACTGAACTCGAGATTTTAATGAATGTCGACATTTTATGAACCCCCAAATCAGAAAACGTGGTTTTTGAATTTCTGTCTGTCAGTCTGTCTGTTTGTCTGTCTGTCTGTACCTCTAAATAGAGACTAAACCATTTCACCGATCAGGCTAAAACTTGGTATCAAGGGTTTCAATAGGGTTGCCCTGAGGAGTTTTTGGAATTGGATTTCTAACCCTAAAATTAAAGGTAGTTTACTGAAGGGCAAATAAAGAAAAAGTCGATTTTCTCAAAATCGGCTCTAACGATTTTGATTAAATTTCATTTCTAAACATTTCTAAACATGTCTAAATATTCTAAACAAAATGGATACTCTCAATATGTCAACAAAATGACTTTAAGGGCTCCGGTATGCTGCGTAAATTATCTTTTTTTATAATATCTCCTAAACTAATTGAGATATGAAATTACTTGTTATCACAAATATTTAGGTCTATTTATAATACAAATATTTTATTTGAAGCATGTATTTATAAAACCAATAACTTTCAAGCTATACGAAAATATAGAAATATTTTTTTAACTTTTCGAACACAAAAGGTAAAGTATTGCGACCATAAAAAAAAATCTAACCTGAAATTTTGATGGACGTCGACGTCCCATGACCCCCCGAACCCTAAAAAGTGGTCTTTGCAATGCCGTCTGTCTGTGTGTCTATTTAAACTTAAAATTAAAAGTAGTTTAATAAGGGGCGAAAAGAGAAAAAAAAATCGATTTTCTCAAAGTCGGCTCCAATGATTTTGATTCAAATTCGTATCTTGGCGTTAATTAAAATTATAAATAGACTGGCTATTTTCATTTTTCCATGAAAATGAATTTTATGGTACGTTATAGAACCAGAAACTTCCGTATCTACGCAAATATTTAAGATATTAAATAACTTTTCATTGCAAAATTGTAGTACTATTAAAAATAGAAAACCTTATTTGAAATATATTTTTATAAACCCAATAGTTTTTGAGATATCGGCAAATATATTAGTACAATTTTGTGAGCTTTAGTTGTAAAGAGATACTACTTAAATTTTAACGCAATAATTCTCCAATGCCATCGAGTAATTAAATATAATTAAGTCTCTCAAAAGGTTTATGTTTTTTCCTTAAAACTCTAAGGAGAAATGTTTGTACAACAATGATCTATCTCCATTTTAACACCAATAGTCAATATCTACATTTTTTATTGGTAAAAATTTATAAATGAGGGATTTAATAGCAATGCGATGGCATGAAGATTTGCAACACCTAATAAAATGTCGAAAATTTTAACAGGAAGTTGAAATTTTATTACGAAATGTTGACCCTTGTGAACCCAATATTGATCTTTTTTTATCGGTCAAACATATAAATGAGGACATTAGTTCTTTAAAAATAAAATTTTTAAATTTAAAACTGGGAATAAAAAAAAGTTTTACATAAGTATAGTGCAATTTATGCCTGGGTTTTCTAGTGTATATTTTTTCGTTTCACATATATTACAAGTTTTGGGTAAATATCTCCATTTTTAAACAATAGATCGAGAAAGTCTGTGTGGAGTTCCTTACCATTTATTTGTTTAGTAAGACAGAACACTGAAACTTCATTAGAATTTAAAGGAAATTATAGAGTAGCTTAAAACTGCCTAAATTCAAATGGGCTAGTAATAGGTTAGCTATTTAATTAGACAATTCCAATGTTACCATGGCAAAGTGTTTTTCTAAATTTTCAAAGTAATTTCAAAACAATCAATAGCTCAGTCAGCAGCGTGTTTGCTTACTCATCTAAAGATCCCGAGTTTAGTTCCCATAATGGTGGAAAAAGTTATCATATCCGAAAGGGGGGTATCGCCTTTCACAGGGATGAATAAACAACCAGTAGCTGCGTATTGTGTCTGTTCTAGAGTCTGGTAAAAGTAATGTGCTTATATAATCAGTCGGTTCAGAAAGTGTATGTTAAATACCTTAAATTAAATAAAATATAAAAATAAATTGCGCTTTAATCTCTCAGAGATTCCGACATGTCCAGTTCAGAAAAAAAACACAATGTACAGCAAGATGGCACTGCCAGATAACCCAAATGTTACGTTTCCTAGAGTTTGTCTAGTAGCCTCGTAATATTGTAGCTCCGGTGTGCAATGGGCCTTATTCTTGCGTATTGACAACAGCGCTTAATAGTATAAAGTGTCATTAAGGCCGGATCAGCTTTAGACCATTTTTTTTTAGTCAATCCCAGGGCCGTTACTTCAGAAAGTAAACCTACTACCAACTAAACTAAGTTAGCAGAAAAAATAGTTTCAATCACAAATATGTTTTCTATTTTTCGTTCAAACTAAACGGCTCTGTTTATATTTAAATATCTTAGATTTAATGGCAATATTTTTAAGATTTTTAAAACATAGTTCAATTTCCTTACACGCTGTTAAAGAGCGGGATCTATTGAAAGTATATTGAAAAACCACACACTTGCAGAATAAATACAATATATCTTTAGTGACAGATGAGGGCCTTTCACCTTGGCTATGTGGTTAACGTGGTAAACTACGAGTCCAGCGTAGCCTAGTTTAATATCAGATAGTGTGGATATATATATATATACCATTTATATGATATGCAAGCCGAAATTTCGAAAATATTGGAAAACCCCGTGGGAACAAGATACTCTCAGTACACCCAGCTGAGAGTCGTACCCCAACCTCTTTCTCAATAGCAAATACGACTAGATAAGTTTGACAATTTATCCACGGCCCCATCGATATGGGTTTCAAATAGTTAATATTTAAGACTGGGTATGTGTTAAACTTGGAATATACAAAACAATATTTTTTCCTGTTCATCTCTTTGGAAGTGAAACGTGATCTCTTACCTTACATAACGAAAACCAATTTGGGGTATTCTAAAACAAGGCACCTAAGAACATGATTAGTCCAAAAAGGAATGAAAATACTGGGGAGTGGATGAGGTTACTTTGATGGGTTACATATCCTGTACTCATCACAATACATTGTTAGTGTAGTCAAGTCTATCAAATTACGGAGGGCAGGTCAGAGAGCGCAAATGGGAGATTATAGAACCTTGTTCAGAGTATTGACTGGCAAAACCAATGAATAGAGAGCATTAGGAAGAAATAGACGCAGATGTGAGGAAAACATTAGAATGGATCTGAAATAGCGTGTAATGAGATGGACTGGATATAAATAGCTCAAGATAGGGATAGCTAGAGCACTTTTGTAAATTCAGAAATGAGCTTTCGAGTTTCTCATGTCATATCGTAATTAAGTAAGCGTGTTTAGTGTCCTGGGTTAATTTTGTTTGTAAATCGAATGCTAGTCGAATGTGTTTGTGCTTGAAAAGTGCACGTTGCACAATACAGTAAACTATAAAACCTGGTTGTAAACACACATTTAACAGGTACTTCCAGTTCAAAATTAGGAGCGTTAGTAGCGAAGAGGTTGCCAGCCTTAAGGCTGCCTATCGTAACGCTGTGATGTGTTGTAGATGTGCGAAAGTCCTAAAATTTTGACGCAAAAAAATTATCAATACGTAAAGTTAACCTTCAATAGTATCTTGTACATAAAATGTTGCAGCTCTGAGGTCAAAGTAAGGGGGTTATAAACAAAGATTAAATCTTCCTCAAACAACTATTCATTTTTAACGATGTCACAACAGAGCATTTTAAGATTATTGAGGATTGTTCTAGGAGCCTTCATTAAATTACGTAAGGGTTTTTTTTTAGGAGGAGGTGGCCTCAGTATTTTCTTACGTTTTCTTACGAGGGGGGAGGAGATCAGAATCCATCTTACTTAAGTTTTTTTTTAACTCAATGTTTATTGTGAAACAAAATAACTAAACAAATTGTCAAAAGATAATTATATTAATTATAAATTTTATTTTATATTTCATTTAATCATGATGTGTTACACCAAATTCTACTGCAATTAAAGTATTATAACATATCATATCACTCGCTTTGTTACCTATCCTTATGTCTAAAAATAGTTACATGATTAAAATAATATAACTCACCAACAGTAAAAAATTGCATGAGATAAATGGGGGATCGAAAATCTTACGATCCCTTACATGAGGGGAGGGGGGCTGGAAAATCATTTAAAAAAAGCCTTGCGTAATTTGAGGATGGGCCCTTGGTGGTTTTGAAGCTTCAGAACTGTCATTTTTATCAGATATTTAACAAATAAAGGATATTTACTTTCAAGTAAGCAGCCCCCTTATCCCATTTACAGGCAGGACAGAAATACGTGGGGCGTTGAGGATGTGGGCTAAGGCGATCGACTAGATTTCTGGTTACGGAGAGGTTTAAATTCGAATTCAGGTCGAAAACACTAGGAATATTGATATGTATGTTACTGTCGTATTTCCACCCCCTCTTCCCAATATTGTGGGTTCATTTTCCCTAAGTTTCTCCCCCCCCCCCTTTTAGAATGAGTCTTTAAGAACCTTGGCGTTGACCACACCAATAAATAAACCCACTCAGTCTATATTAAAAAATACGGAGTGTATTAATAGTAGGATGTGTTACTCATAGCTTATTTTTAACAATAGGCCTACTTTTAACACATGTGCTGCTATTAGTGACTTATTATAAATGGACCGTACTTAAATTACATTAGGATTTCTTATGATTTTCAATCCCTCTTCCTCCCTTTTCCCCAAGTAAGGTATTGTAAGATTTTACGACATTAACCCCCCACTCCCTTCTCTCTTACATATTTCTTTACAATTTGATAAATTCGATTATTTTAGTAGTTTAACTATTTCTAAACATAAGGACTTTTAACAAAGTTAGTGATATGACATTTTAAAATAATTTAATTGCAGTAAAATTAAGTGTAACACATAAGTAAGATAACGTAAGATAACGTAGTACAATATTTAAATCCCCCTCAAACCGCTACGTAATTTAAGACCTCCCCAAAGAGTAAATATAGGGAGAATGATTTTAAAGGAAGGGCACCCGCATTTGCCTGGAGATATAGTGGGAAATCCCATCTGAAGAAACTCACCCAATTTTATCCAGCTAAGATTCAAACTCCGACATACCTAATCACTAACTATCTATCCAGTCACCCGCTTAGGTGGCGTAGTTGGCTAACACAATAGTTTCGTGTTGAGCCCAACTGCCGAGGACGGGAAGATTGAGGTTCGAATCTCACTTGGATGCACTGGGGATGACTTTTTCTAAATGCTTTTACACTCTACCTCCACGAAAATGTGGGTTCACTTCCTCTATATGCAACCTCTCCAATTCCTAGGCCATTAGCAGAGTTAGTACTTAAGTGTACAATCTGAACGGGTAGTAAGGCACGGTGCTAAGTAAGTCTAATAGGACTCCAACGCCTTAGACTACATGAACTCTTGTGTGGGATCACCATATTATGTTTTGCCCATATTAGTAAATAAGATTCAGACTTAAATCAGACCTATTTGCTGTTTACGTGTCAAACCCAATAAATTGTCTTTCTTCCAAATGTTATAATGTGTATATATTTTATACTTATAGTCTACTCACCTGATGTAGTTTTTGTCAGTGACGAGAAAGTCTGTATTCGAGTATTGGGTGTGTGTACTGAAGTGTAAATAATCCCCCTCCCTTCCTACTTACACTAAGATTCATGTAAATTTCTTCTAGACCCTTGTAAAATCATTGGCTTGAATAATCAAGAAATGATTACTTGAATCCCACCAATTACTTGAATCCCGCCAATCAAATCATGTTGATAGCTTTGCACGATCAATCTAATAGTCCAACGTAAACTTGTTCCCGGTGGTGTTACCGCGTATTCGCCGTCAGTCATACGGGTTACGTAACTGCAATCCCGTTATTGTGATGTGTTCACCTTTCTCTCTTCTCTCTTTTTACCAAGTTTTGCTTTACACTTGTTCGTAAAATTTGCGTGTCTTTTCGTGTATTCTTTCTAGTCATCAGGAATTCCGGCCTCCCCCCAAACCCCCCACCTATTCCCGGTGTGTATCTCTATCTTCTTCGCACACTTGTCAGGAGGAATCTGTTCGCTCTCCTCCTCCCTGTGGAAAAATATTCAGGTGAGCGATTAGCCGGGAATTTTTCCTGGCCACTATTTTATATTAACTGTCTCAACAACGATTTGAATTTACAAAACTATCAGGTTCTTGGCACAGCTTCCTTTTAAAACCCAGTCCACGAGGTTATATATCTCAAGATATTTGGAAATATTTCATAGCAATTTTCTCAACATCCTCGAGTGTGTGTTTGTGTGTGTATTTGTGTGTGCTGTGTGTGTGGTTGTTGTTGTCGTTTTACTACCCGTATCTAAATAAATTAAGTATTTTTTTATATAAAATAACTATAAAAAAAAGTTCAACGTTATACGGAATAAATACGTTCTTTCCGAGAACATTTAAGGACAAAAGTTACTAAACTAAGGGTTTGTAAGCAAACGTGTCAGCGTTGCTATGGCAATTAAGGGTGCCACCTAAATAAAGGGAAATACTCTCTCATTGCTGTGTTTATTTTGTGATGGAAAGTTCTGAAATTTAAAAAACAAAATAAAAAAGCACTGAAACAGTCCTTAACATTTTTGTGCCATAAACTTATTAAATAAATGGTAAAGCACAATTGTACGAACCTTCTCACATAGTGTAATATAGTTTGGGACAACATTTTCAAAAACGAGTTCTCACTAAGATACTCTTTTAAGTATATTTTACTCAAAAAACAAACAAATCACTTTATTAATCAAAATAAACCATCTTTACTTCCAAACAAAAGTGTTCAAATAATTTTTAAGAAACCAAACAAATGTTCAAAAATCAGCTATTTGTCAAGTAGCTTCAAATTATATAAATTGTTAAAATATGTTGATTTTTAATCGGTAAAAATAGGCATAAGCTACCTTTACCATTTTTTTAAAATTAAGCATTCATTTTTAATTATTATTCTTAAGAGTTTTAAACAAAAGCAATTTCACAAAATTGTTATAGCCTTTTGCGAAATATTTGGTATTTTCAAAAATAATATATCAGTAAACGACCCTTAATTTAAGGACTAGAGTAAAACCAAAGATATATCCCAAAATATATAACATCTAGATATCATGTTTAGACTAAATCCACCTAATCGTTTGGTATTCCGGCCCATGGACGGAGAGACTAGAGGACAAACAAAATGATAAGATCCATATTTTAGGGTTCGGAGGCATATAAAACGTAAAAATGTATCACAATATCAAGGTCTGAAATAGTCACGATTACATTAGGGTGTCTACGTTCTATTCATACAAGAAAGTAAAACGACATAGTTTATCTGAGGAATATTTTATCTATGATCTTCATTATTTGCCTTGATCTCTTAAATGTGACATTTCGCGTGAAAACATAGTCGAAAATGAACTTTTTACCTTTATGGTTTAAAAAATATTTATAATTACATAGCTTAAATTGTCTAAAGTGTTTAATGTTGACCCTTTCATCTCCATTTTAGAGGGAGCTATATCTTCAAAGGACAAATATTTCCGAAATAATGCTAGATAACCGAGCTATTCTGAGGCTGTGATTGACGGTTGGAAGACGTACTCCACTTTCTCGCGAAATGTCTTCTACTCTATGCTCCGATCGGCTGAGAACTGGGGTCAAAAATATCGGGATTAATAGAGGGAAGCCTTCTTTATACAACTTAGTAGAAGAAACCTGTAATCAATGATTGCTCTTTTAATTATAGGTTTGTAATGTTTGTCATGCATTCCTATCATAATTAAATTATATTGCTTTCTCCACCATTTTATACACATTTTTTTAGTATAATTTGTTACCAACATGGGTGGGCTCGAGGATTAAGGTGTCAAACTCATTTGTTTGTGATGGGTAAGTTGATGATTGGAGCCTGACCAGGTGGGGTTGAGGGTATTATGTTCTTAAATAGTTTCCCATATTCCTCCCACACAGGTGTGAGTACATTTCCTTCAAATTCTACATTCTGCATTCTTACCCCATTAGTGAAAATACCCACATTTCAATACGGGTATACGGGGATCACGTATATTATCCAAATATTTTATCTGGCAAAATACTTAATAATATATACATTATTTTCTTAGACAATATGGCTCTAAGGACGTGTTTTAAACTAACCCCTTTTATTTGAGTTTGTATGGTTATGAATTTATAGGCAACAATATTCTTGACATTTTTGCGTGGTAATTCTTCCTCATCTTATACAACAAATTATTTCAAGGAATATTGAAATGGTACATTGATGCTGAAACGACCACCTAAGGGCTGCCTTCCTGAAGGTAAGTTTCCTCACACTGGAGTAGCATATCTCTGAGGCTTCGAAACTGCAGAAATAATATTTAAATAACTTGAAATGTTCTGTTATAGCCATGAAAACAAGTGAAGTTGCGTAAAACTTTGTTGAAAATTAGAATAATTTTACATTTTAAAATAAAATTTTGTATTCAGCTTAAAATATAATTTGATATTGGTATGAGAACTCTCTTGGTATATTTAAACTTCAGTTTGGAGTAAATAATATTAAAAATTTAAATAAGTATACGAGAAAGTGGAACGTTTATAATTATTAGGAAATCTTCAAAATGTGCCCCCACCCCCCTTTTCACCTTAGGTGAGAGTGTAGGTAACATGAGAAAAGGTCAGTGTTTGAGCTATTTTTATAACACAATATTTGTTCGGTCAAAATGAATCAAATATTTCTCGTACATACATAGTATTAATTTGTCTTCACATGGTGATATAAACAGTTGTTAATATCTGTCATGGGTATAGCAGCATTAGATGACAAAATTTTTAATTGAAGATAAAAAGTTGTAACTGAATTATAGAACATCCTTGACAGATATTCAAGTACTGTTGAGGTCACCATGTGAATAAAATTATAAGCTCTATGTTTGCATTGAAGCAATATTTGATTTATTTTGACCAAAAAAAGTGTTATGCTGTAAAAAAAATTGCAAAAAACACTGACAGCTTCTCTTGTTCTCTGCATACCCACATTAAGGACACCACTCACTTGAAAGAAATATCCTGTTACTATTGTATTTAATATGGAACTAACAGCTATGAAGCCTCAAATTCCCTGAAAAAATTCTAAATTGTTTTAGAATGTTATATTGTGAACCTTTTAAGATTACGTTCTTTGTTTGAGAGAAGCTAAATATATTTTTAAATCATTTAGTTAGATCTCACATAAGTGACATTTCATGTGAAACATCCTTGAATATGAGCTAATTTTCGTTTTCATGATTTTCCTAAAAAGAGTAATTCTTTAGGAAACTGTTGATACCTATCATTTCAATTTGAGCGTGAGCAACCTTTTAAATAATGCTGTAGTTATACACGTACTCAAAGCATCTCAGCACAGCTGTAGGCGGTAATCTTAAGGTGGGGTGGAGGGAAACGCAAGCTATGATCAATACGTTTGACTTAATTTTTTTATATAACAGAAACAATTTTTGGTGAGAATAAATCAGTAAATGTGTATATATTAATTTTATACACACAGTTGTCTAAACAGTTTTTAAATTTGTCTTCTGAAAATAAACTTTTTAAACGAAGATAAAAAATAACCTGTTTAAATTCCCCAATGCCATTATCAAATATGCGATAACTGTTGTGATAGCTATGTGTAAAAAATTAAACAAAAAGTATTTATCCAAGCGATAAATAGTTTAATTGAGCTAAACGTGTTTTTTTGTTGTTATAAAAACTGCAGAAATACAGACCTTATCTCGCGTTTCCGTCCTTTAACCCAACCTTAATACGTGGACATATATTTTATTCCTCGAAAACCAAACTTCAAGCTGCAATAAACACTCAAATCCCACCTCCACGGCGTGTAAATATTAACATCTCTGCAGATTAATGTAGTCACTAGAACTTAAATTCTTCGTGTGACAGATGAATACACTAATCTCACGATGAATCAACCTGTTTGGTCCAACAACACAGGAAACATAAACTGTTTATAGTAAGCGCTTAAAATATTATCTCTTTCTTTGTTAGATTCAGTTTTGAATGTTTCAGGCTATTTGTCTGTTAACAATAACAGAGTGCATATGCATAGGGCATACTCGTAGAATCTAGAGGAAATGTGTCAGCACTTGCGAGGAGAAATAATGGTAAGCCATATATGAAAACATCTCAAGAACATTTCTTTGAGGTTTGAACCCTGATCTACATGCCACGGTCAATCCAGAATAGAAAATACTGACGAATTTGTCCACGTTCTTACCTATATAAAGTTTAATAATGTTAAACTATAATACATAATACGAAATAAACCTTTGGTAAATGGACATAGCCCGTTATTTTTTTTTATTAATACTTTATTTTTTATTTATTAGAGGTATTTAACGTACACTTTCGAACTGATTGTCTATAAAAGCCCATAAGAATTTATATGGGCGAGAGCAAAAGGTCCTACCAATTTTGCCGGGAAAGGTATTTTAACATGCCTTTAAGGGTTCCTTTACATATCACGATTGACATGGGACCGGTGACTCCTTCTCCCCTGCAAAAAAAAAAAGTTGTGCCACAGATTTTTATCGCTCAAGAAAAGTCCACCTACCCTGGATAGATTTGAACCCATGAACATCAGATCCTGATATGAGCACTTAAACCCAAGACCAGCGAGGTCGACTTTATTAATATTCTTTACATGTGCTTATTAGGTGAAAATGTAATGACCTTCAGATAGGCATCAGACTCGCAAAAAAAAAAAGATTGATCGTTGTGATGGAGAAGTTGAGGTGCGAATCCAGGCCGGGTGGCTATAAACACGTTGTTTAACAGAGTGGTTTTCTTTTTCCTCTTAGTGCTGATGCGGCTGCATTTTCTATAAACTACATTCCTCGTTATCGCCTCTTAAATTAAGAGGTTACTAATTTTGGTGTTAAAACATCACAGGTAAAAACAGTATATATTTAATAATCGTTCTTGTGGCCACTTCCCCATTACATTCAATACACATGTAGACTACCGACGAACAAAATGATTAAACAAATAAAACATGTTGACTAAAAATATGTGTTTTTATGGATGTGTTAATGTAGGGATTAATTAATTCATTCATGATGTGGTGAAACTTAGATTATAAAATCAGTTCCGTCAAAAGGACTTGCTAATCATAGATGCATTAAATATCATTAAAGTCAAGTGATGGAGTCATTAAACTGTGATCATTTTCTCAATCCCCGATAAGTAGCATAAAGTAAAATACATTAAACTTTTACTTTATTTCCATGTTTTGCAAACATAAAGTAAGGAATGTTTTTAAAGAGAAATAAAATCTTACAGACATATGTTGTCTCATGGAGCGAGTAAATCATTATGATCATATCATGCGAGACAGCTAAATAGCTAATCACACGCCTCAGTTAGAGCTAAACTATTTTAAGATTCAAAATGTAATTGCTCATCATACAAACACCCAAGGCTCAAAATACCTAAGAATTTTTTATTTGGATCAGACAAGTGGTACAGTGTATTGCGATTTTAGAGTAAACTATTAACTGTTGAATTTTAATATAGCTATCTAGCATGAATTTTCTAGCCAAATAAGACTATCTTAAACTAGACAAAATAACTTAACTGATTTGAGTTATCCTGGCTGTAACGCTCAGCCCTACTTTATATATTTATTTATTGGGTGGTAGCATGTGGTTCCAGCAAGATGGGGCAACAGCCCTTATAGTCTGGATACCGGCCTACTCCGAGGACCGACGCCCAACTCCATCACAACCCAGGCGCCTGGTACAAACTTTTTCTAGTGGGGCAAGTTGAGGTGAGTTGGAAAAGGACGCGATAAAAGGCCATTGTTTTTGCAGTTTTTAGGGCAATTTTTTTTTGGCTAAAATAAATAAAATATTGTTCCAGTACAAACATAGTTTAATCTTCTTCACATGTTAATATCAACAGTTCCTAGATATTATTTTATCATGAGCATAGCGGCTTTAGATGAGAATGTTTTTAAATGAAGGGGAAAAGTTGTCATTAAGTTCCAGATATTCAAGAAGTTTTATAGTCATCACGTGAAGACAATTAAATTATATATTTTTACTGGAGCAATATTTTATTTATTTTGGCAAAAAAAAAGTTTTTCCATAAAAACTGAAGAAAAAAACACACACTGGTTTTTTCTCGCATCCCGTTCCATCCCACCTTAAAGAGTCATGTTTCCGTGACTATCCCAAGAACACGTCAGGAACTTAAAGAAATAACTGTGGTTTAAGCTGAAGCAATTCAATAAGATACATTGCACAAAGGCAATCAAGTTTCGAGAAACGCATACAACAATGTAGTGCATATAATGGTGGGCATCTTAAGGACATAGTTAAAAAATGAATAATTCAAGGGTATATAAATATTGCTAATATTTTGTTTTTATTTTAACTTTAATTTTAATCATTTAGCAGTTAACATTTTAAAGATATAGTGTAATAAAATGTGTCAACACTTTCTGCACCAACCTGAATTTTAAAATAAATTAATTCCCAATACTATCCTCAAGGCCTGAAGGGTGAGGAGTGTTATCACAATAAAAATTTAACTTTTCATGATAAAAACTAGCAATACATTAAAAATATGGAAAGAAACTTCCCTTTTTCGTCACTTTAACCGGTCTCCAAACTGTAATTACAGATTCTCATTCACAATTTACAAATTTAGCGACACCAGATTTACATGATCCTTAGACAATTTTGGATATTATTTTATGCAACCTTTTGGATGTAGAAGATAAAACCATCCTAAGTCAGCCAGTCCTGCTCGGGCACAGACAATAAAGAAACAGACTCTCAACCTTACGGGGGTTTCGCTGCGCTCCTTTTGCCAGATTGAGTCCTTCAACACTGGGCTTAGCTAGTGTCACTGCTAGGTGATGATAGGACTAACCGCAGCGATCCTAGTGTTGAAGGACTCAAGCTGCCAAACGGAGTGCAACCATTTTAACCTGGAGGTTGAGTGTTTGGGTATATTATTTGTCTGTGTGCTCGGGTCATTTTTAGTATGATCATTATTTTTATATTTGTTGTTGGTTTTAATCTATTTTGGATACAGGACAGCTTTCAACTTCATATAAAAGGATATAAAAAGGGAGGGAAATAGGGTAGTAGATTTATCCATCAGCCATCTCAGTTTCGACGTTATTGGAAAAGGTGAATCCCTAGTTTGCAGTCTCTTCCCTTCTTTATCTAAAATATTTCCTACGAATTGTTAGTGCTTGTTAGAGGAGCGGTCATGATTCTGGTCTGCAGGATTGCGGGGTTCATTTAAAGTGTAGTCCACCATCTACAAATGTTGTTCGATATCCTCTCTCCTCGAGAGTTCTGAGTGCATTCCCCATCGAGCTACTCGCACCAGTAAGTACGTGGATAAAGGCGACAGTTTAATATTGTCTTGTCTGTGGTGAGAAAGTTTAGGCTTAAATCCTGGTAGGGTTCATTGAAGAGCGTTTTCCATAATGGCTTCCCATTTTACACATCCACGCCAATTCAAGGTACACTTCTTTTTAACTCAACTTGTCTCATCCCTACCCTATTGGAGTATATATGTGGACAGCCCGTACAGGGGATGAGACGTGTTGGGAACTAATAGAACACTGGTGATCATAATGGCTATCACCGACTAAAAATTAACTCTGCGTTAGATTGTACAGAAAACGGGAGCTCCTTAAGGTGGGAATAAAACCACTCTAGGCTACTCTGATAGTATTGAACTCGGGAAGGCTTCCCGGGTCAGTGTTGAAATACACACCCCTACTCACCCAGAAGGACCTGTATGCCTCACCCGAACTGTGAAATGGAAGGGGCACCGGGTCCAGATAGGCGAATAGGAGAAAGGTTGGGGGCTCGGGAGGATGTATTCTTATCCAAACAAATATATACTATAAATAATCTGTCCCTTTGCGGCTAATTCTTTGTGAGACAGAACAATCTAGGAGTTATTTGGAAAATCTATCCCTCACTCCCCTCTTTCTTCGCCTCTCCTTTGGCCCCTTTAGTCGGGTCATGACCTCCCGACAACCTGCTAAAGTTGTTCTCTTACACTGTACTGGTATAAATCAACGCCAGACTACTACTACCACTACACACACACATAAATACTGGTCAGAAAGTCACCATACCAGGGTTGGCAAAAAATGTGTGTGGGGGGG
>CABFOW010001520.1:85256-120637 GCA_902141385.1 Timema californicum
GGGGGGGGGGGGGGTCCGCTAACAAATTCTAGGGGCGCCCGGACTCTTCTGACCCTGTCCTTTCCTTTAAAATTTTCATGGTTATCAAATAATATTTTGAGTAAGTATATATGTTGAGATTGTGGTTGGGGAAGGGTAGTAAACCTACCTAAATAAGCTAAAAACTCAACTTATGACAGTTAGTTATTTAAGATGCTCTTTTATTTTAGGGCAGCGGTTCCCAACGGGGAGTACGTGCCAGGAAGTTTGGAGGTACGCGAAAATATTATGTCAACATTGTAAGACATAAGATCAGTCAAATTTGTAAAATTATATCAATGATATGGTGAGGGGTGATATGGGGTTTCTTTTATATCTACTGTGAGAAAATGCTTTTAATTTCATCAAACATAATTTTTTATAATTATTAATAAATTAATAAATCATTTAAATATATATTTTTTAATTTAACTTTTCTTTTTGAATGGAAAAATATCTGCACTCATTATTCAGCTCATTACCACATTGTTTTTTAATCTTATTACTAGCCCATTTATATTCATTTGCAAAAAATAAATCAGAAATAGCTATTAGTGTAGTAATCAACATTTTGCTAAAAAAATAATTAAGGGCATACATTATGGAAATGGTATGCCACGGGGTACGCAAGCGAAAAAAGGTTGGGAACCATTGTTTTAGGGTGATTCCTCAATTAGGATCTTACAGGTGAGAGCAAAAATGTTTGCCACATTTTCTCGGACCGCCCTTACTCAGCTAGTTCCAAGAAACTTCCTTTGTTTTTAAATACCATATAATATATGAGAAAATAGGTAGAGTATTTGAAATGATGACAGAGCTAATATTACAATAGGAAGTTTTATAAGGTGCATCTCGAAGGGGAAAATTAAAATATTAATTAACTATTATTTGGTTGATGACATACAATTAAAACTGTAGTAAGAGTAAAATACTCAAAAAATAGTTTTTTATATGTATTTGTGAAGCCCCTTTAAGGGGTCGTCCATTTAATTCCAGGGGGTGTCCAGTTAATCCCAGGGGGCCAGACCCCCTGGGCCTCCACCTTTCTACGCCCGTTACTTTTAGTATACAAGTTGATCCTTCCAATTAAAAAATATCTAAGAGTTAATTCTGGCTCTGTAGTCTAAGGCATGCTGTCCTAAGTTGGGCTAGTTTGTAAATCAATATTCACGTAGATATAGAGTAAGATACCAATTGGAAAAAATTAGCCCTCAGCCATGATTCTAACCCCAACCTCCGCATCATCGCCAAATCAGGAAAGAAAAGATTGACAACTCTGTCCGTGCACCCTCTGGTTAGAGTGTTTGTAAGTCATGTGTTGATAAAATCTGTGTTTTTAAAAAGTTAACGTGTATGTACCCAGATGACTGAAACAACATAAAAACAGCTAAATCTGTGAGTGGATCAATTTTTCACTCCTGCCGTGTAGAACATACAAAGATTTAAAAAAAGATAAACTTATGTAAAGGAGAATAAAGAGAGACGTACCAAATACAGGTAACACATAAAAACAGTCACATTTTTGATAAAGGCTTTGGGTGACCTGGCGGCTTAAGAGTAAGGTGTCAGACTTCTGTGCTGGGGGTCCAGGGTTCAATCCTCGGTCCTGGCAAAGATTTATCTGAATGTCAAACCCTACTTTCACCTCTGACAAGACGTGTATTAATCACAACTCGTGAATGTGTGGAATGGCAGGCCTCCACCATGGTTCGGATTCCATGTTAAACTGTAGGTCCTCCATTTAATCTCAAAATCATCCTACCATTACACATTAGTGTAAGTGCTTATAACCTGAACGGGTAGTAAGACGCGTTACTAATACTACTACTAATATTAATAAAGACTTAATTCCATCCTCAATTTGTAATGCAGGGCTGGTTTTAGTGTTCAAGGTCAGCCATTTAGTTCTAGGTTCGTCCAAACTTGCCTACTCGCTATGTGAAATGAATAGAATTTTAACTAACACCAAAATATGTTTTGGATACATTATTATACTGATTATATAATGGTTGATTACCCGAATCGGTTGGACCATGGACTAAGACTTCAACCTCATCTAGTATTATTTACCAGTGAAGGGGATGTTGGGGCACATGTCCCAGCTGGGAGTACTAAGGGTGTTTTTTCTTAAATGGTTTTACGCTTAACCTCCGCAGAAAATTGGGTACATTTGATCTTAGTGCTACCTCTCTTATCTGTACACCATAATGGACATATGGGAATAGCTCTACTTGTATTAGAACGTGGTATACATAACATCTATTACTCTGGTAGAGGCCTCTGTCCTTGAAGTATCCCTCCTGCCCCGGATCATGCGCTATCAACAAGTAACGTACAATGGTCGTAATGGATCTTGCAGACTCGCTTGGACAATCAGCACATCCTGACGAAATCCGCCCTACATTGGCCACTTCCTGAAATAACTGGTTTTATTTGCGCTCTTAGCCTCTTCCCCCAATTTGTCGCAACTGTAACGGGTGCGTTGCTGTTTTCCTGATTTCTCATACGACACACGCTCTTTCCGGTCGAGGGAGATAGTGTCACGTAGCTAGGTCAGTACCCATTGCACAAACGCCCGTCAATTTGGAAACTCACCACCAAACTCTAAGACTCTTCATTTTATAAAGTGCAAAATGGATTATTTTTTTGTTTGTTCTATTTTGGCAGTATCACTAATTATACTCGTATGTCTTCACCCACAAGATGTGCATGTGAAGTAA
The DNA here is from genome assembly GCA_902141385.1 of Timema californicum. Taxonomy (NCBI): domain Eukaryota; kingdom Metazoa; phylum Arthropoda; class Insecta; order Phasmatodea; family Timematidae; genus Timema; species Timema californicum. The sequence continues at coordinate 87,995 of CABFOW010001520.1, forward strand.
AGGTCAGGCTCATCTAGTCTAGTTTGCTTGTGAATGTAAGATATGGACTCGACTTCCAATACGAATTAATGAGGGTAGTTTTTTTTCCTAAATGGTCTCCCATACAAATGAGCGAACATTTAATCAGAATTCTACCTTCGTCATCCCTGGCCCATCAGCGAGATTAAAATACGTTTAGCTCGGAGAGGCAGTAAGGCATGGTGGGAAACTAATGTTTCCTTGAGAAAGGGAAGGAATTATGAGTGGAGCTTCGATTAAAAGAAGCAGTATTCGTCTGGAGAGAATATGAAAACTCACCTATGGACGCGGCTTGGATTTGAAACCTGACCTCTTGAGTAAGAGCTAGTTTTTTATTTTATTTTAAAGGTATTCTAGATTTATTAATATATAATAGATAAGCGCTAATTTTAATACCTTAAATCAGAAAATAGATTACAAGATAATCTATTTGTACAGGAGCATGAAAAATAAACTTTAAATATCCTCATCGTGGAAAACCTAATAATCTGAAATAATCCCAGATCCATATATCATCACCCAAAATCAAATACTGACCTCCTGTGTGTAAGATGCGTTAACCACTAACCTAGCCCATTCAGTATTTTAGTGCACACTAAAAACCCGATATCAGTCAGTAAATCCCACTTCCAAACAACCTTTATGAGTTAGGAGGCTTTCAAGACACCTAATAAAACCCTCCGACAGGAAATATTAAAAAGTAATGGTCCAACTTGTTCTAAACGCTGCCCGACTATCTTGACAGAGCGTCTCGTAATGTGGCCATGAAAACGATCTAAATATGATTGACAGGCTCAGCTTTGTTCCGACTGGAGACTCACTCAAAAACCAAGCTGGTAAAAGCTTTGCTCAATATCCAGACCCGAGGTGGCTGCCTACCCGAGCGCTTAGACGCATCACAGGCGTCCAGAAAACTCGCGTTATTTAAGAAGAGGTTTGTTATTTCAAAATACAGTTCATGGCAAAATGAAGGGGAAGCTTAGCAACATATCTCTATAAAGTTAAAAAAAAACTTTAAGCTTTATAGCTAAACAAAATAAATACAAAGGTAATTTTTAAGCAAGTTTATGCAAAAATACTGCAGTTCTGAGATCAAATAAAATTATGATAAATGTAACGCTCGCCTTCCTCAATTAAATAGTCATTTGTAAATAGGGTAACAACACAACATTCTAAGATAATTGAACCTGCTTTGGTGGCCGCATAGTCTAGGACATCACCTTAATGTTAGACTAGACTGCCGATGACAGGGAGATCGGGTTTCGAATCCAAGTCGGTTGTACTGAGGATTGTTTTTTTTTCTAAAATGGTCTTCCACTCCTCCTACACGCATATGTTGATACACTTACTCTAAATTCAACCTTCTTCATCTCTAAACTACTAGCGAATTAGTACATATCCGTATAACATGAACAGGTTGTAATACGCGATGTTAAAAAAGAGAGAATTTAATTTGTTTTCGTGGTTTTGAAGCTTTAGAACGGCCATTTCCATAAGAAATATTCCATTGTGAGGAATTTCTCTTAAATTAGGTGGCACCCTTAAGACGTGTGTGATGTCCACGTTACATGTTTAGTTTGTTAAGCATTTAAAGATGTTACAATTGAAACTAAATATAAGTTTAGCCAATCATCTATCCCGGTAGCAAAGTCCTTCAACAGAAATTAACAAAATCGTAACAATGGAAAGTCATTCTAATGTGATATATTAAAATAGTAGCTGAAGTACCCGGCGTTGCCCAGAGTAACACCGCAATACATTGTGTAACTACCCAATCAACGCTTTTCTTTGTTTCAAAAAGACAGAAAAAAAATCTCTTCATTTTATTGTTTCCGACCCAGTTTTTAATTAATTAAAAAAATAAAATCCAAATTTTAATATCCCGATTTTGAGTTGGATATATTCGCCCACAGGAGCTTTACTTTAAATCCATTACTGTTCCAGTCTGTGGCCTGGGTCAGTTTTTTTTTATTAAAGCCATATATTTTTCACTCTTGGCTTGCTAGTCCTGAAATAGTTTCATATAACTTGTAAAGGTATGGCTACACAGAGCCGACCCGCACAGCACCGCATTTTCTAACAATTTTTATATTCGTTATAGACTGAGTTTTATATCAAAATAAGTTTGTATTTTTATTTTTACTTGCATAGGTTTTCACCTCTTTTCATAAAATTAAGTTAACTATTAATTACGAAGAATAAAGTTTTAAGTTAGCTAATAATTAAGAAGAATAATGTTTGTTATCCAATAAGTTGTTGTATAAATTATCGTTTATCTTTTACGTAATGTTGGAAACTGACTACAGCGTCACACGTGCAACGTCTGTGAAAGAAATGCCTAGTTTTACAAGTGCTGACACAGTGACAATCAAGGTCACTGTGATCACCGATATCGTAAAACCACTGTTTCACTCATCCCTATTGTGCTTTGTGGTGAGCATGAAATCAAAGTTCGGAAGCTCCCGAATATTTATTTCCGATGGTAGGTAGCTACACGGTCCGCACCGCACCGTAAAAGTGCGTATAATGCTCTATCGACGATTCGTCCGCGCCGGTGCTGTGCGTTGCGGTGCGGACCGTATGTCAACTTGCAATTGAAAACATGGATAGTATTCCACTGGAAAAATGTGGTGCTGTGCGGCTCAGTGTAGCCGGTCCTTAATATAATTTAAGGCTAGGGGCCGTATGCAAGAACTTGACTAAGTGGATGCTTAGTGGACGCTAGCGTGGGTTTGCTTGCGTTATCATAGGTTAAAATGTGGAGTGTTAGTGTGCTCGGGACCACACTATTAGTCCATTAAGCATTCACTAACGTTCTTGCATACCACCCTAGGACAGGCATAACATTTAGTCCCCATCGTTAATTCATCACTGTGAAAGCGTAAACCCACATTTGAACAATGATAGAGTTTTCGACCATGCCAGAAATCGAACCTGGGATCCTTAGCTCAGTAGACAGAGACTCTACCGACCAAGCTAAGATGTCGAATCATGCACAGGGGATACATATTTTAAAATGTCAGTCCTCTGCGTTGGGAAGGTATCGCGCAACGTTAATGACTGACAAACAAACTCTTAGTTTTATTTATATATATTATAATTAGAACTAGTCCCTCTCCCACACCCACACCTGTGTATTACAACCCATCCACTATCAGCATTTTGACTACATATTTAGAAAATACCACCCTTCATAGCACCCAGTCGGGATTCAAGTTTTGAATTCCCCGTTACCAGCAAATCAGATTAGATGAACATGCCATTTGGTCCACGTACTCCAAGACTAAAGGTCGAATCCAAATCCAAGATCGAATACAAAAGAAACTAAATCAAAATTAAAATAAACTACCAGCTTACTAGTTGAAATAATCACTATCCATTTATGTACAGTAGATATACCTGAGATTATAAAATAATGTCCCATCCAAAAGTGTTTTTATCGAATCCCGGTTGGGTCCACAGTGGTGGTTTTTCCCCCAAGTGGTTTTCCACTCTGCTTCCACGCGCAAATACGGGTAGCTTACCTCTAAAAGGTTTCCTTACTCCTCCCTACTCCAGTAGAGTAATTAGTATAAATGCGTATAGCCTGAACAAGAAGCAATATGAGGTGTTTAAAAAAACATGTGATTTTAGTAAATTCAACCTCGAACACGACCTATTATGAACTGGTACTTTAGATAGCGTTGATTATAATCTTAAGCACTCATCTTGACGCATAGGTAAACTCTCAATTTGTGGAAATAAACTACTCTTAAGGGGCGTTCAAGTATTACGCAAGCAAAAAGCAAAAATTGACAAACTCCTGACACCGACCCCCTTCACCCCGTCTCTTTTATGTTTTATTTGTGACACTTTTTGTAATTTTTTTCACTGGACTAACCATTATTTTTTATGCAATTTGTAAATTTCTGATAATTATTATCATAAAGGTGTAATTTAATGTTGCAAAATATTCACAGTAAACACTGTTGCAAAATGAATTTAAATTTATGGTACTAGACAGGTAAAGATAAAAAAATATTGTAAAATTATTTTAGTTCACATTTAATTTAAATGATAAAAATGTTATTATTAGTGAATACAAGAAATTATTACAGTTATTAAAAAAATTCTGAATTAATAAAAATCAGAAAATTCAGTCAACAAAATCAACATTTTCGCACCTGGGTATTTAGGGACGTGGTCTAAAACGTCAGTATTGCCTTGTCTGGTTTCTGGATAGTTGAAAGGTCGGGGTTCGAATTACGGTAAATTGTATTTAATGTGTTTTCCACTATGTTTTACCTCTCTAAATGTAAGCAAATTCTGGTACATTTCTTCTTAATTATGTTGTAAATTAAACCTTATTGAGGCCGTAATATTTTCAATGAAATTTATTGTGGTTTTGATAATAAATCACGAAAACTTCAATAAGTTTGGCCCCACATCAGTGGTCCTGTGGTCTAACCTCTAGTGCGTCATTCTCTTATTATTTTGGTTTGACAGTGATGAGGGATTGGAGATCATATTCCGGTAGGATATACGAAGGGTGGTGTATCCTGAATAGTTTCCTACTCTTTATCAACGAAAATTCAGGTAAACCTCCTCTAAATTTTACACTCCTCAACCTTACCATGTAAGTGTAATTGGGGTAATATATGCATAACTCAAACACAGTGAAAAAAATAGCTCGGTCATATGTTCAAAATAGCAGTGAGTATATATTTGAAGGTTTATAATAAATGATTATTTTATATCAACAATTTGTTGATCATGCAGTGTAAAACAGAAGATAAAACATTAAACATAGTTAAAATAATCTTAACCTGTGACGAGGAAATATTAGAAGGAATTAAGTTCTACTCCTTATAGATGTAAAATTTAAAATCCGTCAGATCAACATTAATTGCAGTTGTTCAAATAGCAATGCGATAGTAAAAAAACTGTATTGAATTAAGGTGCAGAAACTTATTCCTTTTTCCATGCAACATTATATGCGCAGAGGTATGCCTCTTGCGGTGCGTCTTGCATCTTGCCTCATGCAACCCGACCTGTTTTCATTTTTGCATCTCTTCCTATGCATCAGTGCGTTTAGATAAGTCGTCACGCGAAGTACTTTCTTCTGGCGTCGCTGCAGCTATCGTCATTTTACGGTGTAAGCAATGGATGGCTCTGATACTCATTGATGAATTCGATTGTGTTATTGGCACTCCACTCCATTAAGGAAAACACAGCAAAACGAAAATCTTCACTGAAAACATAACTACATAACTTGAAAAATCAACGACCCCACTTTCGACAGTTTTCACGTTACCATAGGGAAAGATTGTCATAACGTGCTGCCCAAATATTTGGGAAGCACTTGCTGCTACTTGTGGCTAGACACACTACATCTTTTGTATGTATAGATGAATGTGACATGTTGCAAGGAAAAGGGCATAGTCTAAACGTCCCTTAAAGCCTTAAAGTGTATTATTATTATTATTATTATTATTATTAGCACCACGCCTTACTACCCGTTTGGGTTCTACGCACTTACGCTAATGTGTAATGGTAGGGTGAATGTGAGATGAAATGGAGGACCTACAGTTTAACGTGGAATCCGTACCACGGTGGAGGCCTGGCATTCCACACATTCACAAGTTGTGATTAATACACGTCTTGTCAGAGGTGAAGGAAGAGTTTGGTAATCAGATAAATCTGTGTCGGGACCGAAGATTGAACCCTGGACCCCCAGAACCGAAGTCTGACACATTACCCCTAAACCACCAGGTCACTCCTTAAGGTGTCTTGGACTCCCACAATACGGGACAGAGCTACAAACCAAGAGGAACCCACTTATTTCATCCCACCGCAATACTGTCAAAGTGGATCCCCAATCTACTAACCAAATCAATCGGGATTATTCGCTTGTTCCACGGTTCGTTGGGCCGGCGATCTTCTTTTATTCTTTACTTCTGTGGGCCATGCGCGCGCATGTTCCGTCATTTAGGAGCAATCGGCCGTGACCGTTCTCCCAGGCTGCCAACGTTCCAGTAGTACTCGAGAGAGAGAGATGGAACCAAGAGAGAGAAAACCACTACAAATAACGAAGTTAGATTCCGACGCATCATTTTTCATGGATCAGTGACGAGGAGGACAAAATTGTGAATGAAAAACCCCTTAGTTCGATCCCAGGATGAATCTATTAGGAATAAAATAATATATAGACATGTGTACCGCTTCGGTGGACGCATGGTCTAAGGCGTCACTCTCGCAATAGACTGCTGATGATGTGGAAATCGTTGCTCGATCCCGGTCGGGTGTACTAAGGGAGGTTTTCCCTAAATGGTTTTTCATTCTGCCTCCACGCAAATGTGAGTACACTTCCTCTAAATTCAATCTTATTCATCCTTAGCTCATCAGTGTAATTAGTAAATAAGCATACAACCCAAACGGGTAGTAAGACACGGTGCTAAGAAAAAGATGTTTGTGTATGGCTTACATTGAGGAAGTAATGTAGTTTTCAACTTTGAGATGACGATGATGAATCTTGATTTTGATGTGTACCCAAACTCAAAAACATAGCTAAAAAAAGGTAAGGTTTTCTAATTCTGTATGTTTTTACCTGGAGCTACAGCCGAAACAGTTTGATGAGTTTCCACTAAACTTGATTTCTAGATGTTTTAATTATTATACCTTGAGGAAAAATCATGGTTTTAATTATTCTAGTTATATAAAACATACTACTTTTTAATTAGTAAACATGATACTTTTTAGAAAAGGGCTATAACTAATTTATTCAAAATTGATTTGTTTCAGGGAGTGGGAGCAGGGGGGGGGGTAGAATTATGAATATCACTGACTATTTGTTTTTAAGAGAGAAAAAAATCAAGCAGAGTTTACTGAATTTGTGAGCTTCAGCACCATTTCTGTTTATCTAGAACCTTAGTTAAACATAACAGGCTAGGGCTGATGGAGCTATGCCATTATTGGAGTGCTATATTCTTGATCCGAGGACCAAAGGGTTGAATTCCCGAACCACGAGGCCTAAATTGCTCTCTACAGGCAAATTTTGATAGAAATATTTTCTTTAAATTCACCTTCATAATCGTACGCATCTAAGTGTTCATGAGGGCTATATGTGACTTAATCAAATTATACACAAACATATACTGAACCTAGGAGCTATGATAAAATGCACAGGAACTCACTGATTTAAAACAAAACTATGTCTAGCGACGACTCTTAAATTCTGGCCCCCTGGGCCAGTCAGGAATGTTAAACGCTACTCTATTACCCGTCTGATCTCACTGAATTATCCTAGTGGTAGATTAAATATTTCCTTCACACTGGCTGTTGCTGTTACTATTCCCCACCTTTTCCTGGGCCTTTAGATTAGTTTAAGTCACTTCTAGAAATGAGATGAACTACCAAAAACCACTATTTGTCATTAGTGGCTGGGACCTCCTAGTTACGGATCTAATAATCTTTCTGTTAAAGACTCAGCTCAAGTGAGACAATAAAACGTAAATCAAAACCTTGATACAATGTGTAAGTCTGTTCCATATTAGCTCTTCATTAACACTTTCCAACGCCATATTAGCTCCCCGTTTGCTCCTACCCACAAAATACTAGCTCATAAGTTTCTTCCCGAACCATTATAGCCCCCATTATCTCCCTCCCCTGACATAATATCCCCCATTATATCCCCCCATTATCTCTTTCCCATGACATAAAAGTGCCTCATTAGCTTCTTCCAATGCCAAAATAGTCCATGAGCTCATTCATGAGGCATGATATATACCCATTAGCTCCTTCCCGTGGCAAACTAGTTCTTCATTGGTGCAGCCCATTGCCAGATTAGCTGATTATTAGATACTTCCCAAAGCAGATTAGTTGCTTCCCATATCAGACTAGCTCCCCGTTATCTCGTCCCATGCAAGACTAGCTTACCAATAGTGCCTTCCCACACCAGGCTAGCTCCTTACCGTGACCTACTAGCCCCCTCATTAGCTACGCCAGAGTAGATCTCCATTAACTCATTTCCGCGCTAGAATAGCTCTCAATCATTCATGTTTTATTACAAAAACTAGCTCCCATTATCTCCCACCCGTGCCAAACTAGCTCACCGCAGATCCTTGATGCTCTTGGCCACCGCGGTGCTGATCGCAGTAATAATATTGTTCACCTGAGCAGTACCTCAGATCACATACTAGAGCGCATGCGTGATTATCTCGTGTGTGTTGTTTTGTTCCTCCTTTTTTACCTCTATTTTTATTCGTCTTAACTCCCATACACCTCTCACTTGGAATGATTCGTCTCTCATGGACCAAGCTCATGATTCATTCACCTCTTGAAAAGCCGCTGATTTCGGTCGTTTTTTACCTGGTCTTGTCTGGAGCTGGGATGTTTGGCGTAAGGTGAAGAGGGGGTTAGGGTGCAAGAGGGGGAATTAAATGGGGTATGGTAGGGCTTGTTTTCGTAGTGGGGCCAGATACTGAAGGCCTCAGAGCTCAATAATTTAACTTTGAGATGTTAGCCACGTGAAATAATCTCTAGTGTCCGTGCTAGAAAGTTGTAAGGGACCCAATAGTATACCACCCTCCTACCCCCATTTTCTCTCATTCTCATATATATTGATATATTAATTGACATAATATTTGTACATACTTAATGGATCCACTGACAAATGAAACACATTCTCACAATTCTGGACTTATTATGGAAACGTCGTTCTGAAGCTTCAAAAATCACCGAAACAATTCTCAAATTTATTAGAACGCTCTGTTGGAACCCTCTTAAAAATAACCTTTTTTTTATTTAAGAAAGGAATCTATCTTACTAGCTATATACTTTAATTTCAGAGCTGTGTAATTTCAGGAAAAACATCCTTTAAAATAAGATAATTATATAAAAAACTTTATATAATTTGTTCAATGAACGTGCTTTGTCAAGTGAGTGATGGCATATTCATTTATTTACTTCCGAAGAAGAGCAGCTACAGCTTTTGTTACAAGTTCAATCCGAATATCCAGACATGTCGAACTAATCAGGAACATACTGTGTATTATACCTTTCATGGCTACACATATGGGTATTTTAAATTAGGCGTTTAAAAAATATAGGAATATACTTTGTATTTAAATTGATCTAGGATCTAAAATGTCTTTGTATGATTAACGTTTGGAATCCAAATAACATCATTCATCTGTTCACACAAGTAAGCTATTTTAATTATTTTCTTTGGGATGTATATACAATTATTTTACTAAAACTGTCAAAATTTTATACTTAAGAAATACAAGCTTAAGAATTAGTTTACTATTAAACTAAACCATACATTTATGTCATTATGTAGAAGAAAAGCTTATAATCCGAACGGGTAATGAGACGCGGTGCTAAGTATGTAGAAGAAAATAAAAAACTTATAAATTGTTGTGTTTATGTATTTGAATTAAAGTAGTACGTAAGCCAATAGAATTGGGGGACCGATGCCACTAGAACATTTTGATACCTTTCAGTCTCATTTTGGTGTGAGCCATATTTTTCAACAAGAAACCACTATTCAAATAACTTGAAATTTCTGGACGTTGTGCAATGACTTTCAGCGCTCTGGTAGGCAGCCTCTTACTGGCTGTTTCGACTCCAATGTGCCATTTTCAATATATTTTGAAATAACTTGTTAAATAAAAAAGGTATAAATGTTGGCTTCAAATAAGTGTTTAGAAAAGTGTTATTTAAATTCAAAAAATATAAATAAAGTTTCAATCCAAAGAAAATTAGAAGAACGGTGTTTTAGACATGTTCTGTTCGCATCTTACCACCGGGCTAGTCCGCGTTTATTTTAACTAATAGTGGAAGGGTTAGGTTGGGAGAGCTTAAAGGAAAGTACTAACAGTGAAGGGAGAATGTAATTTTTTTAAAGTAAAAAAAACACATGCAATATACTCGGCTGGGATTTGAACTCAGACGTCTCCATCACCAGCTAGCAAGACTAGATGATTTTATCGTTTAGTCCTCGTTCCCACTGATGCGAGATGTTCCAACATATTATTATATTGGAGAGTAGAATATTATTATAATAATATCTAACGTCATTTTATAAACGATATTATACTATACTGCGAACAACATATCATTTGACAGGGCTAATGAGTTTAAATATTGAGGAACAATTTTAGCTAGCAATAACGATGTTAGGTTGGAAATTAGGGAAATAAAACAGTCGGGAAATTTATGTTGTTACTCGGTCACTATATTGTTGACATCTGGCCTGCTGTCAAGGAATGTAAAACTCAGAATAAACAAAGCCATAATTTTACCGGTTGGGCGTGAAACGTGGTCTCTTATCTTGCATGGTGAAAACAAATTTAGGGTGTTCGAAAACAAGGTGATTAATAAGATATTGGGGCAAAAAAAATGGTTTAGAATACTGGAGAGGGGTGGAGGTTACATATTGATGAGCTACATATCCTGTATTCACCAAAAGGTTTTGTTAGGATAATCAAGAGGACATGCAGTGCGAATGGGAGACTCTAAAACCGTGTTCGGGGTGTTGACTGCCAAACCTAATAGGAAGAGACCATTGGGCAGGTCTAGAAGAAGATGGGAGGATACTGTTAGAATGGACCTGAAATATATAGGTTGTAATAAGGTAGACTGAATAGAATTATCTCAAGATAGTAATAGGGTGTAATAAAGTGTAATGGATATAACTAGCTCAAATAGGTATAGGTGGCGTAATTTTGTAAGTGTGGCAATGAACTTTTGAGTTGCTAATGCCACAAATAAAGAAAAGAAAAAATGTTCGTAGTTTGTAGTCTTAGGAATTTCCACTAGAACCAGCTGTTAGAAATTAAAACTATCTAACCTAAGGAGACAGAAACATTATTTCTAGGAATGTCACCAGAATTAGTCTGTCGAAAGGAGAGGACCCTTTGTGCTGCTTTTGTTGTCCCCGGGATGTAGAAGTCAAGCACTCTACACGTGTGGCCAAACCCTGATGGTCCTAACCTTGGGAAGCGTCGTTTAGTGGGATATAGCACGCTCTTCCTCCTGAGAGGACAGCTTCAATGCTCGGACTTGTAATCATTTAAATTGGCGGCCTGGGGCGGTTTTTTCGCGTACACTGGCGTGTCTTGAAAGGGCTCGTTCTTACCAACTACAAGAAGAAGAAATGAAAAAAGGAGGAGGAAGAGGTAGCTCAAGTCATGACTGTGTTTTGTGTAATTCGTTGCTAAATCAGGCTACGCACTTCAAATAAAATACCCCCTTTCAGTGTATCTCACCAGTCACACAGCCACCCGCGCTGGACCGTGAAGCTCTCAACTTGTAACTTAGTGGGCCGGGACCTCATTCCCGGCTCCACCTCGTAGCCATTATTTAGGGTTTGTTTCGGTAGGTATTGGGATGTCCTACAACGGAAGATGCTTACCAGAACGTTGAGACACCTACCAGATGTCGAGAAATCCACCTTTTTTAAGATGAGGTTTGTTATTTCAAAATGTGACTCACTACAAAATGGGGTTGGAAGGTAAAGCTGGTTCACGCTAAATTTGGCCAGTTCAAACTCAAAATTTATCCAGTATTCATTTAATCACTACGCCAATATGTGTAATCGATTTTCACAATTACGAGAATCGTATTCATTCGAAGTTGATTTTAATTAACTTTCCACCCACTTCAGTGGTCACATGGTCTAAGGCGTCACTCTTGCAATAGACTAGACCACCGATGACAGGGAGATCGGGAACCCGGTCAGGTGTATCAAGGGTTTTTATTTACAAAGACCATATTTTATATAAATAAAATATAAAATGTAAAAATATATTTATTTAAAATCAATAAGATATATATAAATAGGTACATAAAAATATATTTAGTTATATAAAAATATATACATAATGTAAATAATGTATATATAATTTTCTTCTCCACGTCCGTAGAAGTTGTACGCATTTTAATTACACTAGTATATTAAGGATCCACAAGGTAGAGTTTAAATGAACTACAAACGTATTTGTTAAACAGGAGAGTGGATAAACGATTTTCATAAAAATACGCTAAATATACCAGATCAAGATTCAAGCCCTGGCCTCTCATACATAAGAAAATCAGACTAAATGAGCTTAACGTTTACTCCACATGCTCACCTGTGTGGGGTTATTTTGTCTATAGAAATGTTCAAAGTGTCTATAAAAATGTTAGGTTTAAAAATAGTATTTATAAAAATAATTTATTAGACACAATCAATAACAATAAGAAAAAATATATGATTAAAAGACTAACATTGATTAATAGTACAACCATTACAAGTATATCAAATATATTATAGAACCTATTACATCCGCTGTTGGCGAATCGATTAATTAATTAAAACATTAAAACAACGTCCCAGATATCTAACTCGTGATTAGTTCACGTAACCAGTTCATAATATAATTATCTTTGACTCTTTTTTAACTCATATAAATCAGTTGAACTATATTCAATGAGTTAAATAATAATGAAATTTAGAAGAATATAACATTCAAATAGTCGATATTTATGTATATTATAAATCACATCTCAAGTCGAAATGAGATCTGCGAAGAGGTATAAAGATGTTATTTTCTACTGAAGTGGGTGTAGACCCATGGTCGTAAGTCATAAGTCGTAGTAGGATTGTGTATTGTCTGTGTGTGTGTGTGTGTGTGTGTGTGTGTGTGTAGATAAGTGAGGTGTAGATTTGTTTACATAAATACATATCCACAGGGCAGAATGAAATGAATTGAATTAAGTAAGATACAATACTTGTAATACACATTCATTTAGAAACTTTTTGTTTGTTTGTCTTGCGGCATGCATGAACTCATTTGGCTCGACATTCCTGCATATGAGGGGTAGGAGTAACGTATATCAGGTCAGAGGTGAATTTGTATGAGTGTGTTTAAGTCATTTCATCATCAACTGTTTCCAGCCTATGGCCTTATCAGTTAAGTAAAATGCCTCCATCTTCTTCTATCCTGCCTTCCATTTTTCTCATCACACTTGCACACATTCTATTATCTACTCCTCTCATCTATTTCTTGGTCTTCCTTACGGTATTTTTTCTATACACTTTATCTCCATCAGTCTCTTTGATATTCTCCCCTTTTCCATCCTCATTACATGACCATACCATCTCATTCATTCTTGCTTCCTCTACTTTATACTATCTCACGTACTCTCTGTACCCCCACTCTTTCCCGGATATCTTCATTCCTAATCCTGTTTATCCTCGTGACAGCTAACATGATCCTCACAAACTTTATTCCCGAATCACCTTAGTCATGTTTTTGCTTGTCAAAACAATTACAGGATTTGCAGTGAAACCCAGTTACAGTTCAGACGTTTTGTGATTTTTGCGCATATATCAAGACCTAATTTTTATAAAGGATGTCGACCTCTTTTGAATGATATCGGGCGTCCTGTCAAAATAGCATCCATAAATTCACTAATAAAAGTAAATTTTATATATATATATATGTATATGTGTGTTAGAATAAATATACCAATTCATTCAATGGTTTTTATGACATTAAATATCCGTGTTTCCCATCTTACTACTGATCCGGATTGTCCGAATATTTACAATAATGGGCAATAAAGGGAGAAGGAAGGAATTTATAGGAAGTGTATTCAAATTTATGTGGAGGGAGGGTTAGAAACATTTTAGGAAATCTCACTGTCGAGATTAGAAGCAGGACTTTGGTTCTTTTATAACCTCTTATGAGGTTTTCTCTTTCTTGGTACTGTTGGTTCTGAAAGATCCATTATTTCAATTTTTGTTTCAAATTCATCCCATATAATATCAAATCCAGTATCTGCTCTCTTGATTTTTAGACATTGTAGTGCCACATTTACAGCTCTTTTTTGGCACCAACTATGGTCTGAGTTTTACTTTGTAGAATAGTACTGAGATTATTAGCACCATATGACATAGATATACGAGTATTAAAAAACCTTTTTGAAATCTGATATTTAAGTCCGCTTACTTTATAGCTAACATCACTACTCTCACAAGCCAAAGTGTCCAGAAAATCTAGTACAGCTGGATACAGGCTTAGAACACCAGATAAAAACGCTGATCGTACTGTCCAACGTGTTGGATACAATCGGCGTGGCTCAGCACTAGTCAAATTGTGCTCTTTAGCAATTTGGGCAAACACTACAGACCGCTTGGGAGAATCTTTGACAACTACTCCTATTTAATTTACCCACTGCAAATAGTCCCGAATCGGAGGATTTGGATGAGTCTTGTAGTGCTAAAGTATGAGCATGAGCTACGAGATGAACATATAATGCTAATTGCTGCTCTGCTAGTATTCTTGTTTTCACTACAGTTTTTGCACCAGTCATGTTGGAGCCATGGTCGTGGCACTATCTTCATATATAGTCGAAAGTGAGACGAAGCAGTGCATCTTTGATTAAACTAAACAATGCCTCTTCATCATTGATGACGTTTCGTATAATCCAATGAGCACCTCATTATTATTTAATTTGTCATTATCTATAGTTTTATATTTATTGACACTTGCTCCTTGCAAAATAATGCCACTTGTTTCATCAAATATTAGAACACATTCTCTTTTTTATTTTCATATAATCTCAACAACATCGTGAAGACTATAATGAGAAATGATTTTTACGATTTTATTTTGGATACCAGATGAAGTAAATTATTTGTTTTATGCGTCGAAGAATTTCAAGTTCTGGTATGTTCCCTCAAGAGAAGAAGTTGAATTAAATGTCCTTAATCAGTGTACTTAGCCCTAGATGATAGTTTCTTACGTGCTAAAAACAAATTTGAAGTAATATCGTTTTTAAAAGAACACGGTTTTTAGCCTAGATTACTTATTGTGAAATCATATATACTACCGGGATACTATTTTTAAGAGCATTATACTCCATTATTGACTTTTTGTGATGAGGGTAGCTTTATGTTTTTTTAAACTTATGATATGCTTTCTTACAATTTTGATACGCTTCTGAAGTCAGCAAAGTGTCATGATTTGATTGACAATCAGCCAATTCTGTCTTCAGAGATTGTACACAAAATAACCAAAAACACTTTTTCATGCTTTATATTCAAATGAAGCCAAGGATTATCCTTATAGCTATGATTTTCAAAATGGTGGTTTCTTTCGCCTTGATTCCATGGCATAACATTTGAAGGTTGATGGAGCCATTCAACAGAGCCATATATTTATGTTAAATTTGAAAATTTACAGGTTGGACATCTGAAGGTTTATTGGGCTTTTCAACAGAAGTAACATCTTTATGTTCATTTTGAAAAGTTATAAGATGAACATTTGAAGGTTGGTAGAGCTTTTCAACAGATGAACTATCTTCATATTCAATTAGAAAAAGGACTTGTTGAACATTTGATAATGTAAGATCTGAAATCATTTAAATAAAAATAACTGCAATAATTTTTTTTTTTTTAGAACAACGTCTTACTACCTGTTCAAGTCATACGTTCACTTTTTGCTCCCTAGTCTGTTATAGTTAGGAACACAATTTTCAAAAATGAATAATTACGAAAAGTCCCACTACTATTTAATTGATTTGCTTCTACATAAACGAATAAATAGATTTTCTTTAAATCATCAAACACTCTTAAGATATAGATTTTTACAAAACTATTAGTATTTTTTATTTAGTTGCATTTTTTAAATAGCCTATTTTAAATTTTCCAAAACTAGTCGTATGTTAAAAGTTAAGGCTATACTCCTGATGTATGACCATGTAGCACCTAAATACCAGGGTTGAACAAAATCCATTAAGCCATTTCGGCTGTAGCCCCAGGGAAATACATTTATGGGGCCCGAAAATTTAAGAACTTACGATCACGAGGTTGAAAATTTCCAAGATTACAATACTTTATATCTATACGAGAAAGTAGGAAAAGTATCAAAATAAGATATGAAAACTATTATTCCTTGAGTTTAATAAGTCTTTCCAATATTTTGAGTTTAGGTTGACTGGTCAGAAGAGATGATAATAAGGATACAGCTCCTTAATCACATTTCCCTATAGGCTTACAATACAGCAACTAGAGATAGAGAAAATATAATAGACACTATCAGTATATCTGGCAAAATGTGATACAGCCCTTAAAATATTTATAAAAAGAAATTAAACTAGAGTATATTAAATCTCAATTACTCAAAGATATTAGAACTAGAGTATATTAAATCTCAACTACTCAAAGATATTAGAACTAGAGTATATTAAATCTCAACTACTCAAAGATATTAAAAATAATTAACAACAATATTCATAGCTTTAAAAAGTGCAAATACTTATTTCAACCTGGGGCGGAAAACGTTTTGTATTTCAGAAACTTTTAAGCATGCTTTATTCTTTACAATCTCTTTGTTGTTTTATTTTTTAAGTACGAAACTGACTAACGCCTAACATACTAAAATATTTATATTTTAGCACCACGTCTTACTACCCGTTTGGGTTATACGCTTATGTACTGATTACAGTGATGGTTTAGGGATAAGGAAGGCTTAGTTTAGAGGAAGTGCATCTGCATTTGAGTGAAAGGAGAGTGGAAACTGTTTAAGAAAAACCTTTCTCAGTGCACCCAAACCAGGATCGAACCGCGATCTCACCATCTTTGGCAGTCTAATCCAACATGAGAGTAGCGCGTTAGACCACGCGTCCACCAAAGCGGGTTACTAACATATTGTGGTGAGACTTGTTTTGTTAACCTTCCGAATTCACTTTGATTTTCTTAAAATAGAAATCAAATTTTGAACAGTGGTTAACATTAAAAATTGAAGTAGCAGTCCTATTCATTTTTCTCTCAATGTTTTCAATTATTAACCTTATCAAATGAGGTCTGAAACTTCGAAATTGGGCTTAACGACACTGTTTTCGGCATTAACAAACTTATATCATTTTCACACAAAAAATAATGTTTAAAAACAGAAACAAATTAAATACGCCAGTGACTATATAAATGTAAACAAATTACGTGGCATCATAGTAGAGGCTACACAATACACAGTCAATGAAATAAAGCATGGAAACGGAGAAAAATCAAACACGCTAGTTTCTAGAGCTATGTACAAATTAAGTGAAATCATGGCACAGGCTACACAATTGGTATATCTGGAAAATGTTATTGTCTAACATGGACACTGACCGTGCATGAACTATAGGAGGCACATCTATCGATCTTGTAGAGAACTAATGCAATTGTTTTAAAATTATTGGTGTAAATGTCTTGCCACTTATATTAGTTCGTTCACAAAACCTAGGGCTGGGACCAATTTTATTTTCATCTTTACTTTTCATTGCTTAATTTTTAGTTTTTATTCAACCTCAAAAAGACTTAAATATATTTTTGTATCGTGTTAAGAGGAAAAAAATAATTAAAACATGCGAATTTTGAAAGAAATAATTAGTCTAATTGTTCTTGTTCAATGTTACTGGTCAGTGGTCGCGAGTATCATAAGTAAATTGCTGAATAATTGGTCTAAGACTCTTGACCCCCTATCCCGTGAAAGTAATCAAGGGATACGGTGTACCCCCCCACCCCCACTCCTAATTATGGCGCTATGCACTTCAGTACACCTATCTAGAAATTTGAATTTCAACCAGCCTGTACATGTAAAATCAGAAATGAGAGCAACTTTTTAACTACCAATTTTTAAAATGGAAGAAAAATTTGGTCGTAGTGATTTTTAGCTCAAATACTTTTTAATGTAACTCACACCATTGAACACATAGAACAAGGCGTCAACTTCACATGGTATAGTTGTCTGGTGATGGGTTGGTTGAGATTCAAATATCGTTCAAGTGTATCGAAGGTGAGTTTTGACCTTTTTCTTAAGTCGCTTTCACACCTACTACACGGAACAGTGGTGGCTCGTAGCTAAAATTAGTGGGGGTGCTGCTCCAGAAAATGTTTAGCCTTTGTTTTAAAATTGTGTAAAGGGGGAAAAAAACATGTATAAAAAGAATATTTATTCAGGAACTTGATAAAATCTTAACAAAAAAACCAAACTATTTTTACTTTAACTTAAATTGTTACAGTTATAAGCTTGATATATTCATTTAAAAATGAAATCTATTCTTCTTGTTTTAATTTGCGCAAAAAGTTCAATAATATTCTCCTTGATCTCTGAATGACAACTGAGGAAGTTTTTCTCCATTGAAAGTACTGAAAGTGCATTTAGTCTTTATGTTAAATAAAAGAACCG
Source organism: Timema californicum (assembly GCA_902141385.1). Taxonomy (NCBI): domain Eukaryota; kingdom Metazoa; phylum Arthropoda; class Insecta; order Phasmatodea; family Timematidae; genus Timema; species Timema californicum. The sequence goes on from CABFOW010001520.1 coordinate 106,213, forward strand.
AAAAAAATGAATCAAATAGAATAGCTGGATGCAGAATAATAATATAATTCCAAACTCTTATACATTTTATCACATTCAAAAATATGGTGCACGGTTTTTAAGCACAACACACGCTGAGTAAAAAAAAAAAATTCCTTCCAACCATCACGCCAGAGCCGGCACTGCGAGAGCAACAGTGCTCTCTCTACCTGGCAGTCCCGTCTTCCTTCCCACCCCCTTCTATGTGCGCATACTCACAACAGTCAAACACCACGTCGCTTGCACTGTGAAGCGCACAGTACCATACAAAGATTTTTGTATCTTTTTCATAAACTGGGGGATGGCTACTGAAGTAATGACATTAAGCTTAAAGAATATATATTGTACTACAAAAATAAATAAAGAATTTAAGAAAAAAGAACTCATTATATTAAATGTTATCGATAATATCAAGTAAATATAGGGGGTGCTGCAGTTCCGCAGTTCCTATACACGAGCCGCCACTGACACGAAAATACGTGTACATTTCTTCCCAATAATATCTTGCTCATCCATGCTGTGAAATCTTTTTAGCATATGCATGCGTATAGCCTAGGGTACTAAGACGTGGAAGAATCAACTTTGGTGTGATGTGATTTGCAGGACGTACACTGCTATCCATAGATGTGTCCCGAACTAAATGGCAACTTATCGCTCTCATGAATTCGACCCCCGCAGTTCCACCGAAACGCTCCATGACTTGTATAAACAATAGTCGATTAATTCCAAGAGGCGTGGGAAAAAGTGGGCCATAACGTCTCCATATTGACGTTCGCACATACTAGCGCTAATTATTCTCAACAACGTTAATGTGTGAAGTTCCACGAACAATGGCTCGTTTCAATTATGGACGGTGGAATAACGTTCATTAAAACTGGTCTGTAATGTCGGAATTTCGGAAAAATATATTAATTTTTTTAACTATTCGAAATATTATGCAAGGGGCCATATAAAAGTAGATATACCAGTTCAGCACTCCTTGAAAAAAAACGTAAAAATGTTATCTTACTGGAGAAAGGTAAACTATACACGCTCCCTAGAGGAAACAATGAAATATATTTAGATTTTGGTTGCACGGATGATGTTCCTGACTCTGAAAGCAATATCCTGAGCAATCGGTGGCACCCTCAAAAAAATTTCAGTGAAGTCCAAATATATTCTCACATTACAAAGAGCAGGGCTTTGCTTCAAACTAAATGCAACTAGTAAACTTATAAAAATAAAATTCCACACATTTAAAATAAAATTAAAGATACAACTTCTATAATTTAACTCACTTCACACCATTACATAAAAATATTATCTTAATAAATAAAAACTGAAAGCGTCTACGCTAAATACCAATTTGATTCTACTACAGCAGCAGTCAACATTCGTTTAAAATATAAAAGTATATAAGTATAAAATATTCGGAAACGCGTCGAGTGGATGTAGTGAACACATAATATGATTGTGTCTCTGGTATTTGGGAAATGTTTGAAGAAAAATATTGTAAGACAAAATAGAAGATTAAAACGGTGAACAGTGTTTTATTTAAAAATTTTTTTAATATATTAAGTTTAATGGAATTCTAGGGGATAGTGGGAGCAATTGCACTGTGCCGATGGCACTAAGAATGGCTTCTCAATAACTTATTTATTTTTATTACTAATATTTTGAAGTATTTAACCTGATTACTGATTATATCAGCACATGACTTACAAACTAAATGCTAGTATATACACAACACGCAATACTCCAAGTCTTAATTCGTGATAGGGGTAGTCCCAATTTCACCCATGATAGATTTTTCGGCCATAAAGGAAATTGAACCCGGAGCCCTCAGCTAAATAAACAAACATGATATTGAATGCTCTAAGAAGTCAAACCCTATTCATTATTACTTCAAATAAAATGTTTACTAATGGCTTAATCCAAGAGGAAGGGATGAAAAGGGCTATTTTCTAGCAATTCCACATACACAAGAAAGACACAGTGATAAATTATCCGTGGGAAATCACCCCTAGTGCACCCATCCAAGAATTCGACCTCGAGGTCTCACCTGTCACCAGTCTATTGTGACCCTAATACCACAGGACTAGCATCACCCTGAATCTTAGTTGATTTAGATTAGTGGTAGAAACATATTAATAAAACTATACATTCCCCCCAACTTATAGGAACCAAGAACAAAGATGTTAATCCTGTCTTATTTGGTTTTGCTATTGACTGGGATGTTGTGGCTATAATTTCTGCTTGGTGTACAGAGACTTTTTTTTCTTTTTTTTTTTCAAAATTGTTCCTTCCTATTCCTTCATGGAAATATGGTGGCGTTTCCCCTAAAATTCTACCTACCTCGTTTTACCTCATTAATGTATTAATAAGTGCATATAGTCCCTAGAAGTAGTAAGATGCAATGACAATTTTAAAAATCCCCCCTCAAAATCGGATAAGGGCCGCCTAGACTTGTGGTTGAACATACTAATCATCTAAACACAAGAAATTGTAATTTAAACATATTAAAAATACACGTGTTATGATTATGAATACCAGCAGCGATGGGCAAGTGGACTAAAAAGTCAAGCTCGTCTAACCTCGTTGACCTATGCTGGGAGGTCTGGGCTAGAATATCAGATGGGTGTACTAAGTTGGTTTATACTAACGGTATTCATCTCTTTCCAAATTAATGTGGGTACATTTACTCTAAATTATAATTTCCTCATCCCAATCACATGTGTGTGGATATGCAAACAGCCTGAACGTGTAATAAGACATGCAGCACTATTCTGTAACCCAGGGCCCGCAAATTCACGGCCCACGGGCTGAAATTGGGCCATGAGATAAAGATGACCGGCCCACGATCTGCAATACTTTTATATTACTATTACTATAAAGCCTGCAGTCATTTTCACACACATTATACATAAACAAAATAATTTAGTTTTAGAGTGCATGAATAACAAAATAACACTTATAGATATTTTTAACTGATCTATATATTTTCATCATTTTAATATTTGATGGCGGGGATTTGTATTAAAATAAGTTACTAAATACTACCTCGAATATTTCTATAATCCACAAAAACATCTGGGAAAATAACACTTTCTCAATAATGTAAAGATATTAATGATTTTAGGTTACCTAGGTAGTTTTGGAGTAAATTGCTCCCCTCAGGATCATTTGTTCGTGGGTTCAAACCCAGTAGGCATCAACTGATTTTTCTTGAGTGGTAAAAATTCTTAGTATAACTTCCTTCAGAGGGGAAGTAAAGGCGTTGGTCCCATGTCAATTGAGGCATGTAAAATAAACCTGGAAGGCATGTTAAAACTACCTTTCCCGGCAAAGTTGGTGGATCATTTCGCTCTCGCTCATAGACATTCTCGTGTGCTGATATAATTAGTCAGCTTAGAAACTGCAGGTTAATTATCTTAAACAAATAATAAATTAATTATTTAAGAACATATGATCAAATAACTACTAGATAGCTACATTGGTGGGCACGTGGATACAATATCATATTATTATGTACTAGTTTTCAAGAGTCTACGAGGTCAGGGTTCGAATTTCAGCTAGATGCACAGAAGGTGATTTTTTCTACATAGTTTCCCACGTTCTCTTACACCAAATATGGCTACATTTCCTCTAAAGTATAATTCGTATCCCTTAACTAACGACCCGATTAAAATGTACATAGCTCGGACGGAAGCGGGGGACGTGCTGCAGAAACAAAGGAATAAATTTAATTAAACAAATTTTTATAGTCTGTAGCCCGAAACAAACCCCAAGTTTGTGAATCTGGCCACTTGACTAGTTTGTTTGAGACCACTGCAGTGAGTGTATTCAATCAAACTTCAGACAAACATCTTACCCATTCTTTATGTTGCCCTAAAATATTATGAATGAAATGTTCTTTAAATCAGGTTTTGTACTTTGTGAGTGTGTGCGTTCCGGCACCTCTCCCCCCTATACTCCTAAGTGTTGCTCCTGTCCCCCCCTTCCTCCTGAGAACGTTTATTCCTCCCCGCTTTGTCCCCCCTCTCCTACACCCACCCACACACAAATCCATTGTTGTTTAACAGGCCTGCTCTCCTCAGCAGGTGGAGTCACGCGAGCCACGCGTTGAGGACCTTCTGTCATCGTGTTAAGCCTCGCTACTCTCTCTCTCTCTCTCCCCCTGGGTAAAGACTCCCACGCCAGGGGGAAACAATCACTGGATGGGGGATCTCTTGCTGTGAGAGATGGTCGAATGTTATTACTCCACAAAAACAAACCAACAAATATTGGGTGGGAGCATCCGGATGTTGAGTGTGGCTGTCTAAGAGACCTAACCTGGAAATATGTTTAGTAAAAATCTGAACTTGAGGATACTCACGGGGATTTGAAGCCAACACACTTACTAAAGTTCAAAGAAAAATCTTGATTATGGTTGGAAAAGCTATGCATGGTTTTCTGATGGCTGCTCTTGAACACTCAATATACAAATGGTATGGGATAACTTATAATGAAATGGGATTTTACTGTGGTATTTCCCCGCGATTGGGAGCCAATTATAACGATATCGGATTGTAAATGATGATCTCACGGATGTGGACCTGTGTATGCCTTACGGTGAGCATTAAGTATAACGATACCGGGTTTTATGATGATGACGACGCGTGCATGTCTTACTACGCACTTGTACACGGCTATGTGGTCTGACTATATGTAATTCTTATTCTTATGAAATGAATAAAACTTTTAATGTTGCACACAATTTATTTAGATGATTACCCTTACGGTAATGTAAATTTGATATTAAAGTTATATGTTTTTCTGTGTGATATTACCAGGTTTCTTTGTCTTATTACAATGTTCTGTATTCTGCTGCTTATATATGACTTACCGCTTGCTTCTTGGACCCCTTGTCACCAGTGTTAAAACTAACTAATAGGGGAACTCCTCACAACCTGATGTTGTGAAGGCTAATTTCCTATTGCTGTAAAGGGAGCCAGCATGTCACATGATTTTTCAAATACAACGGAGTTAGTATTTTAAAGAAAAAACTTTTGAAAACGCGTCATTCTCCATGGATGAAGTATTAAAAGTAAACTTTACATACAGTTCTTTAAAGAAAAATACACTTCATCCATGACTTTTTGAATATATGAGAGGGGCCCAAAACAGTATCATTACAAGCTATATATTTGTTTTTCAAATTGAAGATTCGAAATGAATATCCGTTCTTGCTTCTTGGGCTTTTAAAAATGATCATTCCTAAAAATCACAAGTCAAGAGAAATAATTAATAATTATAACATTGGCTCTTAAAACAAACAGGTCTCTAAATGTTGTGAAGCCACAAGCGAGATATACCGACCGAGTGGCCGCCACCGTTAGCGATGATAGCGCCAACATTTACGGATAGAGGGTGTCATGTGGTCAGCACAACAAGCCCTATGGCCGTTAATATCAGTTTTATAAACTGGAACGGCTACTTCTTTATTAAAGTAGCTTCTCATTGGTCGTCACGAGGCTGAGTTTGACAAACAGGTCTACTTAATAAAAATTAAAAATGCGTTTGCTAAAAACAACTTTTAACTTTACTATAATTTATATTTTGCCGTTATTAAGGATTGAATACAAGTTGGAATCAAGCTTAGAATACTTCAAGTCATATGTGAAGGTTGGATGAAAAGTAACTCAATGACAAAAATCTTTCTCTTGGCCAAAATAATTAAACTATATAATAAGTAGATAAATTAAGTTTAATTTTCTACATTTTTAATTCTCAATAGACCTCAAATATTTGTCACGAGCATCGTGGCATTTGACCATACATTTTCCAAATAAAGATAAAAAGTTCTGGTCATTTTATGCAGAACTTATGAGTTATGACAGATATTCAAAAACTATTAACATAACTATGATTAAAATTTTTGTATAATATATCCAATGAGGGAATATTTTACTGTCTTTAGACCAAAAATTGTTTTTTGTCATCAAATATGAAAAAGTACTAACCTTAACTTATATCCTAATCACAACTTGTGAATGTGGGGAATTCGAGGCTTCCACCGTGGTTTGGATTCCACGTTAAACTGTAGGTGCTCCATTTCATATCACAATCACCCTACCATTGCACATTAGCGTAAGCGCGTATAACCCGAATGGGTAGTAAGACATGGTGCTATTATTAATAATAATAATAATAATAATAATAATAAACTTATATTCCCTCCCATCCTTACCTTAAAAATATATCTAAATTCTCGACATTTCAGACCTCAAAGGCTTATGTTCTTGGAGCTACGAGCCAACAACACATACATGTTTTATTTACATAGATAAGTATTATATGGCTGTTATTTCAAAGGTGAAATGTCATCTTATAAAAGATAAGACAAGACACAGATTTTCCTTCCAAAATATATCACAGCAAGAACTCCATAAAAATCAACATTCCCATAAAAAATCCAAAGTATTTGGTCTTTAGTTACCCATCTCAAAGCTAAAAGGCCGTACCATAAAATAGCCTAAAGTATCATCTTCAACAAAATAGAGGAATAAAAATATTCTTATCTTATTATATTATTTACCAAATTATCATAGATGCAGTTTTTTGGTTGCACGCTTCGTCATAAATCATTCATTTACTGAACAATAAACCAAGTTATATGTAAATTGGATAAACACAAGGATATAATTTTACTTACTAACAACAACAGCTATGAAGTTTATGTTTTATTTAAAAAAAATAAAGAACCACCTAAATAGCATTAGTTTGAGAAAAAAATTCCAGGTGGGTTAAGCCACGTAACGTAACGTGTTTTTAGTAGCTAATAGAGATTAATAAATGAATATAAATTCAAGTAAAAAATAAAATTGAAACATGATATTTGACTTTTCATTTAAATTTTAAGGTTTTCATTTAAATAACAATTATTGAATTATTATGTTTTAATTTTCATGTGTACAACCTATACAATTTCCAAATAATAACTCAATAAAACTTATTAGCGAGCTATGAATGGCACTTTATAGAAGAGTTATTAAATTAAATTATCTTGACGACTTTGCAAAGGTAAAGTTCTATGATAAAGTATAAAAAGGATTCAAAATGATTTTGTCCCGTAAAGGTCCTTAAGATGAAAATAAGAATTGCTTCATCAAGTTGGCAAAGAATTTAAATTAGCTGGCAACTTAGAAACTCAAAGGAATAGTAACAATGTCACTGCAACAATATTTGAGAAAAGGTTTAGACGGGAACTATGTGTTAGTTCATTGAACCTAACTCGTTTGAAAAATATATATATATTTATATATATATATTTCTGCTGACAAGTAAACAATGTTGAGACAATTTGTTAATGTTTCGTTTGTGAAGCCTTATTCAAAAGAAACAACATTCTAAATACAGGTAAATAATGTCTTAACGGGCAGTATTAAATTTCGCACGCGAGTTTTTCAGAACGAATTAAAGTTTAGAGAATTTATTATTTTATTTTCACTGTGTTGAACAAAGTGAAACAATTCCTAGTGGGGTTGTATAGGAGACATATTACTTTTAGACTGCGGGTCAAATCTACAATCAGCATATAAATATAATGCAACCCATAAAATGTTGACTTAAGTTAAGTAACCGCTACGGAGGGCTGTTGGCTAAGTCCAACTCAGAGGAAGTATCTTTGCAGGATTTACAAATTTAAAAAAAAACATGACATTTAACTTTTATTAGGACATTATTTTCAATATTTATTGATATGTATTTTTATTTAAAGTGAAAAAAATTAACATTATACTTAATTAAATATATATGAAATGTAAAAAAAAATGGTATGACGTCTCCCATAGAATTTCTCACTCCTTTACCTAAATATGGAATGGTTCGTTTATTCCTTGGAAACTGAGAGGTAACTTCCACGTCCCCGAGTAGGAAAATAATATTTTCAAAATATGAAAATAAAAACTAAAAAATAATCTAATAACTATTACGATATCAATATATTAAAGTAGATTAAATATTTGAAACATAACAGTACCCAAAACAGGTGTAAAGCAACAAACTAAGTGAATAGACAGACGGATTCCATAGACAACGCAAGCTTTGTCTAAGCACTATCACAATACTGTATAAGCTAAAGAAAAAATATACACTGATATATAAACACAAAGAGCATAGATGAATTAGTACACTGTTACAGAAACACAGTGAAACTAGAAAGTAAAAAAAGAAACAACACTGTTCGCCGTGTCAGCAGATGTTTATTTGTATTGTTCCATCATTCTGTATTTTGTTTGGCGCTACAGTTCTACTAGTTTAGTATGTTTTGAGAGCCCAACCCATTTGCCGGTCCTCCCATTGTGAAGTTTATAATTTAAATGCTTTTATAATTATCTTATACACATTTTCAGTTCCCCTTTCCAAGACTTCCATTTTAAAAATATATTTGACTTTAGCTCGGAAAATGTTTGTTTGGAGAAAAATATTTTTTATATAAGTTTTTTTTATTTTTAATACTCCTATGAATTTACATAAATAAGTTTGTCGTATTTCAAAGAACTGTGGAAATGTATCAAAATGTGAGATGTCCACTTATATTAAGTGCCCTTTAAGTCATTTTCCCCGGAATTACGAGATGGGACATTTTGTTTGTAATTTTAAACTGTGTATATTTACGAATTTTAATCAAAATCGTCAGAGCTCATTTCTAGAAATAATTGATTTTTTTTTTTAACTTTTCAACATTATTAATTATTTGCTTTTAAATTATGAGTCAGTCTCGTCTTGTCTGATCTGCAGGTGACAGGGATACCAGGACTTGAATCCCAAAGGGTTTACCAAGTTTTTTCTTAATTAAATTACATTCCCCCTACAGTCAATTAAGGGTGTATTTTCTGTGAACGTTAGCCCTATTAGTGTGAATAAGTGCAGATAGTGAACGTGTATTAGACGTGGTGATTGGAAAACAACATATATATATATATTAATGATGTGTGAATAATTATTTTAAACTATTTGAGGTTTTACGCTTTTTGTTTCATTAAAGTTAAATAAATTAAATTAGGATGAATTGATCCCCAAACCACGACAGCTAGGGCAAACAGTGGTAGCTTGTATTGTGTGCAGGAATTTCTTTTAAGCGTGACCAACGAAACAAACTTTCCCACGTGGCGGTGATATTTAAATGACATTCTTATTTAGTTTTTATTTCGGAAGGGGCAGTAAAGAACCCAGACGTGACAGACTCGGAAACCGGTTCCCAATTCATTGTGTCGTTTAAACGATAGGCGTGTGTGTAGGTGTAATATCTTCCCAGCAGGTAGATTGGTATGCGACTGAGCCGAGAAGGCGAACACAGCAGGTAGAACGGCATGCAGGTGAATCCGAGAACAAATGCCTACGACCCACCCCACTAATTCATTTACGCTAAAATCTTAGTGCAACAGTGTACTATGTCAACGTTGTCTATCTGGTGCGCTGTTAAGGTTTATTTGATGGTCTACGTCCTCGAAAGATTGGGTGTGACTTAGGACCCAATTAAGTACACTAGAGCAGTGTTACCCAACCAGTGGTTCAAGGAGTGACACCAATCCGTAGGCTCATTGCTACTGGTTCATTAATATTACTCACCCCCTCCCTACCTCCTACGACATCATCCATCTAGGCTATATTCATTTGTCTACACTAATGGGCTAAAGGTTAGAAATATATAATAATAAAATGTACACAAATTTGCGTGCAGGAAGAGTGAATAACCATTTAGAAAGAAATCTAAAGGTACCCGGTCAAGATTCAAGCCTTGACCGATCCACTATCAGAAATACATACTACCAAAACGTGATGATTAGACCACGTGCTCACCAGCACGAGCTATTATTGATAAACAATTCATGTTACAATTTACTTTGGTTCGGTCGTGGGTTAAATAAGTTTATATTCTTAGGAGTCACTTTAACCACAAACCACTTGGATAGGGATTGTCTGTGAAATGAAGGTTGGAATCTCGAATAGACTCGATCCAGGCCTGCTATGGAAAAATCTGTGCTTGGCCCTAAATACCTATACCCTGCCAATCATTCATATAAAACCAGTCATTTTGCTGAACCGTCAGTTAGAAAAGGTTGAGAACCATCGCACTAGCGGATGCTGGTACAGTTCATTACTATATCTTTCTCACAAAACTGTTCTCTTAGGGGGTCTATGCCTCTTTAAAGCCAATCATGGTAATATTATTTATCCTCTTGGTGTTCTTTTAGGCTAAATAGTTAATGTGTGCATGTGTGTGTGTGTGTGTGTATATATATACACACTCAAGGAGGAAATAAAAGCTAGTACGGATAAGTATGTATGCAGCTATCTACAATTTAATTAATTTTATATAATTGAAAAATTATTTTAGCCTTAAGCTACGAGTATGAGTAAAGAATTATCTTGAGCACGGGATTGATCCTCCATAGCTCAGTGGTAAAGCATTGGTGGGTTTGATTCTCGTCTCACGGTAACATATTCCAACTAATTTAAACTAATCAAATAGTAGGCCTATGTGTATTATATATATATATATATATATATATATATATAATTGATGTAGCCCAGTATTGGAAAGTTTAGCCAGTAAGGGTGACCTGGTGGTCTAGGGGTAAGGTGTCAGACTTCTATGCTGGCGGCCGGGGTTCAATCCCAGGTCCCGGCAAAGATTTATCTGATTACCAAACCCTTCCTTCACCTCTGACAAGACATCTTGTGAATGTGAGGAATGCCAGGTCTCCACCGTGGTTCGGATTCCACGTTAAACTGTAGGTCCTTCATTTCATCTCACAATCACCCTACCATTACACATTTGCGTAAGTGCGTATAACCCGAACGGGTAGTAAGACGCGGTGCTAATAATAATAATTTAGCCAGTACTCCTGTACTGGTGCCCAAGGGATGCCCGAACGCACCAATCATACATCCTTTCCATGGATGCTTTTTCCATGTTTCGATGAGATGAGATGGTGGTGATAGTGAGTATGAGGGTATGGAACCAGTGGAAACATTTAAACCTTAGAGTAATGCCTAATCAACCAAACCCGGGTGAACGTTTGGGTATTTCTACTTTCGGGCAAAAAAAACACCTACGGTATTAGCTGGGACTCAAACCCGGGACCCATAGGCTCGTAGTCAAGTGCATGACCACTACACCATGGGGCCAGTTAAACGAATAGTTAATGTTGTTTTTAGTCACTATCGGAATTAGAGCGTGCTTTAAATCTTTTAAGACAAATGAATATCATTGTAAGAGAGTCTCTAGCTATACTTCAAATAAAACATAGCTACATTCCATTCACATGTTTGAGAAAAATAAAATAAATAGTAATACCAGAAAAGCGATAAACTAAGTGCAGGAGTAACTTGTAGAACCCTTACTAGGTAGTACTTACTCCTAGGGATAACTGTATATTCTTTCAAGGTAGAAACGTTATCACAGATGTGTGTGTACACCTTACAAGATAACGTATTCTCGGTAGTGTATATACACCTTACAGGATAGCAACGTAATCCCAAAGAAGTATGTACACCTTACAAGATAACAACGTACTCTTGGTAGTTTATATACATCTTACAGGATAGCAACGTAATCCCAGAGTTGGTTGTAATCTTACAAGATAACAACATTTTTCTAGAAGTGTATGTACACCTGCAAATATAACGTACTCTCAGAAATATACATACACTTTAAAAAATAACATATTCTCCCTCCGTTTACCCTGCACATAAGCACTATTACCTTGACTGATTATACTATGGCTCTAATCCAATAAGCTACACTGTAGCGGGACCAAGCAGAATAGTAGTCTTACCTTGGCTTATTACACTATATCTCCATCTCATAAGCAACACTGTAGCGGGACCAAGCAGAATAGTAGTCTTACCTTGGCTTATTACACTATATCTCCATCTCATAAGCTACACTGTAGCAGGGACCAAGCAGAATAGTAGTCTTACCTTGACTAATTACACTATATCTCCAGCTCATAAGATACACTGTAGTGGAATCAAGAGAGGTAAGTTCGCCATCTTTAAAAGTGAACTGAGATTTTACGATATGTAATCACACTATGATAGGGTCTAAATCATTTAGACGAAATGTACAGTACCTGCTTTAGCATGGAGAGATAGTGGTAGATAATTTAGGGGAACCACCTGCCCTACACGTAGCCGAGATTTGAACCCCAGCTTTATCTTCACTGGTGAACTAGACTAGTTGCTCAGGTCATTCAAACCCCGTGACCACTGATGATGGTCGAAGGAGATTTAAATACGGTGTTATGAGTTTTTGTGTATGTTATAAAAAAAATCATCAAAGATATCACGTGAAACGGGATAAAATTAAAAGTCACCCTCTTGTGGTAACAACGGAGTTGCATTAAATGTATAATGTATAATATATATATGAATAAAAACGTATATCTATATGCACACGCACGTTTTAAAGTAGCCATTATGACCAAATTCCTCAAGATTTTTAGAAGGTAGATTAACATTTTCTCTTTATTACAGATGGGTTATATAATAATAAATAAAATAAAAACATGATAGATTTGATATCTAGGTATTTAAAGTTTAATTTATCAAAGTGACACTGCGTCAGAACTTGACTTGCAAGTTAACTTAGACTAGGACCAAGATATCTAACATTAAACACACCAAATAATTATTAGGGTAGCTTCGACGCTGAAATACAAATATTTTCAATATTCCTTGGTGTGGTAGGCTATCTATAATGCAATCAGGTAAAGTGACCATGTAGAAATGTTTGAATTAGTCTAAAAGTAAAACACTAACAATACCAAAAATTTAAGTAAAGAAAATACTGAGTGTTGCATCATAAGGAAATATTTTATAACTGTAATATCTTATTATAATTGTACAATATCAAAGGCTCAGATGATATATTTCTGTGACATTTGTTAAACAATAAAATATTCTTATCGATGTACAGTACACTCCATTTACCCTTACCTTGACGGATTACACTATGACCCTATCTCATTAGCAATAGCATAGTGGAATAATGCTAGGTGGGCTTGCTACCTTACAGGATATACGAACGGTGCATATAGATTGTCAGTTAATAAAATACGTTTCAAATCAATGTTATACAAATCAAACGTAAACATTAAGCTTATCTGCTAAAGTGTTTATTTAATGCTGAGAATGATACGTTTCTGGGGTACAGGACAAAACTATTATTTTGGAAACCAATCAGGAATGAACCAAGGGTATCCTAATCGTGTAATTAATATTCCTCCCCTCTCAGTTAAGAGGAAGGAAGTAGACTGATTCAATTTTTCAATTATAGTAAAATGTTTTAAAAATAACGTCAACATATTAATCAAAGTGATCAATCGTAATTTCAAGTTGTTTTTTTCCAAAAGAAGTATGAATTACCAATTCAAATACATGTTTACTCAATTATTATTGTGACCAGTTTCAATCGGCTAATTAGAAGATTTTGCCGACTTGCTAGAGAGAAACCACATTTTTATATCGGACGCACATCAGTAACTCTTGTTAGGAATATTAATATTAACATTATAGAGAGAAAAAGTTATATGTTTCATGAAAGTAATTAATTCATTATACTCGTAAAACTAAGACCCACCCCAGTAAATAAAGTCACACCTTTGGTTGATTCGAAGGAGGTGTCCATATCATTAATAATTAAGCTGTCATTGTACACTCCCATCCATTAAATATGGTCCCACATGTTCCCATAAGAAACTACTGAGCCAGTATTGGTTTTTTCATGCTATGCAGTGAACCCCCTATTAACATATAAAGGATGGAGTGAATTGCATCTGATTTAATTACGGGGTTCCATTGTAGTCAACAGACCCACGTTTATTAGAACATAATAAATATGATTTTGTATTTAAATTTAAGCTCATGTCAATACACGGAAGGGGGTGGGGGGCGAGGTTCCCAAAATAATAACTAAGCTGGTCGATGACACGGTACAATAGAGTGTAAAACTTAAATTTTGTGTTTGAGCCTTGAAGTATATATTATATACCTCTATAGTTTTCATGATTTGATTTAGTTTTTTTTTATCTAGAATAAGAAATGCATATTAGTCATTTTTAGTTAATATAGGGTACAAAATGAGAAGTTTTATTTAAAAAAATAAGTGCACTGGAAATACGGGGGGGATCTTCCCTATGATACACAATTTGGGATCGAAGAGTGGTTTCTCAACTCAGTCAAGAAAACTGCGAGTCACAAGACATATCTACTAACTTAACCTAGTCCAGCAGCCTCTAACATTAAATATCCAATCCTAATACCAGAAACAAAATATCTTAGTTACAAAATGAACACATATATACTATATATAAAAATAGATATACCCATATAAATAATATGTCTCTCTCTTTCTCTCTCTCTCTCTCTCTCTCTCTCT